>JAVQJL010014288.1:0-13272 GCA_036024295.1 Nannoperca obscura
TTCAATGACAATGTTCAGATTATGTCAAAGACAAAATGTCCATAAGAAGATTTCTCCATAAGAGAATCCATAAGAAGTCAGCACGCTGAGAAAAAAACCAAAAGCAGCCACACAGAGCACCATCTTCTGCTGGAGCCCATTTGTTCCAGATCAGGAACTGATCACATGGACTTCCAGTTCCCTCTGCTGGTCATGAATTATAAGACAGTTTGAGGTCTGAACACAGGTCGGTGAGGTCATCTGTAAGATAATGGACATTAATGTAATCCAATTCCAATACAGGCCAGTATACCTGATAAAGTACTGTATACCTGAACCATCCAGCCTCAACACAGCCACACCCTCCTGGTCCACAGGGTGCTGGGCAGGATGTTTATTTAATACTTGCTCTGCAAGCTGAAAGGTTTGTCATAAATATAATCCCAGTGACTTCTTATAGATGATGGATGGTCCCAGTGATCATCATATTCTTACCTTGCACACAAACACACCACAAGACGTTGTCATAGTTGACCTTGAAATGATCAGTTGGACAGACATGAAATAAGTCAGCACAGCAAGTTACACTGGGGCCTCATAATGCATCACGTTATTTTGCTGGTAATATTGCAATATGCACCAGTAATAATACTTCAGTAATATAAGTTATAATATTATAACACTGTCAGGGACCGTTGATACTTATGCTCTTTTATTTCAGTAAAATGTTCCACCGCTATGTTTTGCATTTTTCCGACTCCGCCGATGACCGCAGGCTACTGTCTCTGTAACGATCATCTGTTACAATAAAGCAATTTTGAATGTCTTAGAAGGCGCATGCGCAAACCGGCCGAGAGAATAAGCGGTGACTGGCTAGCTTCTCGTACCGTTCAGTGAATTTAGACCCGTGCTTTCGCTGACTATTGTAAACAGTTATCGTTTAACCGTGAGTCGTTTGTACCGAGTGGATTAACGTGACTGAGGCGTGAAGGAATATGCCCAAAAATAAAGGTAAGTCACCGAGGAAGACGTGAACGTAACGTTTGGGTATTGTTAATTGTCTTCGCGCTGTCGAGCCCGCCGCAAAGACACGCAGTGAAAACGTGACACCGAGGAGCTAACGCTAGTTAGCAACATCAATTTGAGTCCTTAACACAGCCGTCAGCGATGTCTGTGTGTACCGTAGTCAGTAAACATGAATTTAGTAGAAATAAAGATGGAGTTAGTTTAGGCCAGATAAAGTTACTCCACAGATTGTGCCTGCTAGCTAGCTAGTTTGCTACTTGGCAGTGTAATTCCGTTGCTAGCTGATGTTGCTAACTAGCTAGTTGCTAGTTAAACCCCACCCCGGTCTGGGCCGTGACATCTGCGACTGAATTTCACTTAAATTAACCCCTGATAACACCAGATAACCTCACACCGAGTTATTAAACTCACTATTGTGAGATTGTGATTTGTGCGTCCTGAACACGTAAAGTCTCTATAATGTCAGTTATATCCGGGAACTAGCCGGGTAACGTTAGCTGCTGTTCCTTGTCATCCCTTATCTTCTCTAGTCTCCCCAGTCAGTGGCTGACACTAGCACTTAAACACATGTTCTGATAATCTAGTTATGTGTGGAGGATGTGTCAACTACACATCGACAGACTCAACTGGAACCGACCTGAGAAACACAGTTAACTCAACCAACACAATCCAACAAACGCCATTAAATTGATGTCTTTCTTGTCTCTGTTCAGGTAAAGGAGGAAAGAATCGCAGACGTGGAAAGAACGAGAATGAGTCTGAGAAGAGAGAGCTGGTGTTCAAAGAGGACGGACAGGGTGAGTACTGGTTCTGGTGCAGGTTTCAGGTGATTAGAGGGGTTAAAAGACCCAACAGTGCAGTTACCCCCCTCAGGGACGCAGAATAAACCTGTTTGCGTTTGGTCTGCGTGGGTCCACATATTGTTACAGTTGTTACTGACAATAACAAGCAGCTCATCTCAGTCATTTATTGGTGACAAATTGTGAAATCTTCACATATGAGTAACCAATTAACAATTTATTCACAAGGTTTCAGCCTGGTGCCCAAAAATGTCTGGTTGCAGCTTCTCAAATGTGAATATGTGGTTTTCTTCTGACTGGCTGAATATCTTTGGGTCAGTTTGGGCCTTTGGGAAATTGTGATCCGCATTTTTCACTATTGTCTCACATTTTTATAGACAATTACACCGGGTATTTGCTGGTGTTATGTTATTTCAGCGTGTGTGTGTAAAAATTTAAATCAGCAGGTTAGAAGAAGAGTCTGCGAGTCCTTCATGCTTCAGAAAATGTAGTTTATAGGACCACGTCAAGAGAGAAACAGAGTTCTGAGTCAAACTCTGCACAATAAACAGTTCCCGTATGAAGAAATATGAATTCAGCAGTGACATTTAAAGTGAAGGTTTGTTTTACCTGCGTGCCGGATGTTGTTAGAGCCTCACTAGATGGTAGTTATATCCTGCAGGGCTCAGCCTCGACTGCAGTGCTGCTAAAATCACTGTTTGTGTGGACGTGAGCCCAGCGAGGCTTTGCTGGTTTAAGGAAGACCTTCAGGTAGAGAAGACGAGGATTACTCAACGCTGTGTTCAGAGCAGCCGTCATAAATGATTATAAATACTGTAAAAACTACAGAGCCATCTTAGAATAATGTCAAACATTCTTCAAATGTGTGTTAGATCATCTCTTTATGTGGAAATTGAAGATATAACGAGATCCGACTAAAGACTTGTTAGTATAATTAACATGAACACAGACTAAAGATTTGTTAGTATAATTAACATGAACACAATCTGGTTTTCAGCGTCGTGTGACTGAAGATATTAAAACAAAAGGTGTTCAGGTTTGTGCTGTTTGCACTTGTTCTGTCTTTATGTCCTTTTGTAAAACTACGACAGCAGAACTTTCCTATTCAGACCTCGTCTGTTTCCATCCTTCAGCTGTTTTTGTCTTCGTCCTGCACTTTTCTAACACGTGTAGTTACTAGGAGGCAGTTTAAACAATCATCTTAAGCATTAAATACGTTCAGCTGCTCTTAATATTATTCAGACATTAGCAGAGGTGCTGCAGGAACTCTGTTAATTAAATATATTCTGTATTTGATTTTATTTGTTTGTCTCGTTGACCTTTTTAATGGGTTTCGTGTCTGTAGACGCGCGTCCCTGAATGCACCAGCGTCCGCACGATGCCTGTGGTGTTGGTAGAACATTTGTAACTCCGCGCCGCTCTCTCGTCTTCCAGAATACGCTCAGGTGATTAAAATGCTGGGGAACGGACGTCTGGAGGCGATGTGCTTCGATGGAACCAAGCGGCTTTGCCACATCAGAGGAAAACTCCGGAAAAAGGTGGGAACATCCCGACCGTCCTCTCGCACCTTTCCCCCACGCTGACGTAATGCTGACTCTGCATGTTCTCAGTGGTCAGCCAGCCTGTGTGTGTGTGGGGGGGGGGGGGTCACAGAGGACACACTGTAATCTCTGCTCTGTTTCGTTGTCCTCTAGGTTTGGATCAACACGTCAGACATCATCCTGGTCGGACTGAGAGATTACCAGGTGTGTAGGTTGCTCACACACCTCTCACATCGGACTGTTGAAACTAAAACAAGCGCTCCCACCCGTCTCTGGCACAGCTGTCTTCACATTAATGCACTTTCTAAGGGAACAACCTGCTGGATAGAAAAGACCCACAGAAAGTTACTCATGCCTTTAGTTTCCATTATTTTAAATCGTCTCGGCTTCTGATGGAAACTAAGAGAAGAGGACGTCCCTGGTTTTAACTTCTCTCTCCTGGTTTCAAAGTATTTAATGAACACGCTCCAAGTTTCATTTCTGCACCGTGAAGCTCCAACGTGCTCTGGTCAGCAAGAAAAAGCTCTTCTCACTACAAAGAAGGACCTTTTGTTTTGCTGTCTGCTCACAGTCCACACAGATTACTGCGTTTTCTGTAAAATAAAGAAAACACTTTAAACGTGCACTTTTTTTATACATCCTGGATTAAATCTCTCTCTTTTTATACAGTTTGTCAGCTCTTTGTCATTATAATAAGGGTTGGATGGATGAAGTGATACATTTGTGTTTTTTCACTATCTAGCTAAATATTGAGGCTTTGTTTGCTGCATTCACACGTTTGTGACCCGGATCTTTCTCCCGTGTTCTCGGGTCTCTTCAGTAAACACGTCTTGTTGACAGCTCTGTTATTTGCTCACACAAACCAGCCGTCTCACAGCTCGACGTGTGTTTCAGGATAACAAAGCTGACGTCATCCTCAAGTACAACGCAGACGAAGCTCGCAGTTTGAAAGCGTACGGAGAGCTGCCGGAGCACGGTGAGTTACAACCAGCAGCTGACGCGTGGCGACGAGTCCAGGGGTTCATTAGTGTTCAGACAGACGGACGTCCTCCAGTCCAGATGTTTGTAACGTCAGCAGCTGGAGTCGTGCATCACGTTCCTGAGCTGCAGCACAACCTTTTGTTACGTTCGTGTCTTTTCCTGTTCATCACAACGTAGAAGAAACTATCTTTTTGTTTGTTTGTCGCAGCCAAAATCAACGAGACAGACACCTTCGGGCCCGGAGACGACGACGAGATCCAGTTTGATGACATTGGCGATGACGACGAGGACATTGATGACGTAAGCTCCTCTTTACTTGTTCATGTTATTAAGGGTTTAATACCAGTGTAACGGCTTTTTAATGTTCTTATTCATCTGACTTTGAAAATCAAAAGAAGCCAAAATACG
The DNA here is from genome assembly GCA_036024295.1 of Nannoperca obscura. Classification (NCBI taxonomy): domain Eukaryota; kingdom Metazoa; phylum Chordata; class Actinopteri; order Centrarchiformes; family Percichthyidae; genus Nannoperca; species Nannoperca obscura. Next base: position 4,736 of record JAVQJL010014288.1, read on the forward strand.
AAATGTTCATTATTATTTTTTAAATCTGCAGCGTTTTGATTGAAATCGCTACAAAACAAGATTCATCTTTTTTTAAATATACGATCTGCTTCAGACACATTGTGATCAGTTCTGGGAAAGCATAACATTTGATACGCTTTAGTTACTCTTAAAATCTCCAAACAATCATTAAACCAATCACACTGATCATTTATTGGGTTCTTTGTTGCAGATTTTCCTCTAATGTGAATATTTTGTGCTGTTATTTAAGTTTTTTGGGTTGAATCTAGTTCACTGTGTGCACGTGTGACACTTTACACACCAGCATGTTGCAGATGAATTGATAATTAAATGATCTTTACTTGCTGGACTGCCACCTTCAGTGATGTCACACTGGATAATTGATTGATAATGTTCCAATAACTGTCCTTAAAGCCCAACATGATGATATTTATATGTATACAAGTGCAGGATGAAAGCTGATTGGTTGTTTTCCGTCTCTTGCAGATCTAAAGATGCACTACTAGAGGGGGAAGGTGGGATTTTACTAGAGATGCTCCGATTGGGATGTTTTGAGCCGACACACTGCACCAATAATAATCATTTTTTATTGAGATCAGCCAATCAATCCAGTTAATTAATACACAGAATGTTTCCATTGACTCCAGTTTAACCATCCAGTAGACGTCCTTTGTTGTTTGGAGGACTTTAAGTGCATTTGAAGTACGCGACATCAGTGCTTTTTGACTTTATGAATAAATGAACATGAACGATGCTGCTTCGGTGCGACTGGCTCAGTTATCGCTCGTAGCAACCGGAGGGCGGAGCAGCAGAGTAGGCTGATCACCAGCATCGAGCTTTTCTTCTCTTTATGTATGAATATACTCACGCCAGCAAAACGTCTCGCACCAAATCTTTTTTTATTTTAAAAAGCATATTTATATTGATTTCACTCTACGTGGAATTAATCAACAAGTCCAGAAAGTGTTTCCTGGGAACCGGACGAACCTGCGAGCTCGGATGTGATTCGCTCCGGCAGACGCGTCCGGTCTCCAGCCGACCAATCACAGCCGTCGATCAGAGGGCTTTTCATTCGATGGCTGTGCAGAGGAGCGCCGACGAGGCATTTTTGGTTTAAAAACAAACAAACAAGCAAAATGGCTGCGGCTGATCGTGTCCGTGTCAAACAAACAAACGGGATGTTTACTGCCGTGTTTTATTTCAAGCTGTTGATGAGGAGGAAGATGTGCTGAAGATGAGTTCAGGGTTCACGAATAAATAAAAACTCAAACGTGGTGAAGCTGCAGCCGGAAAGACACTTTCTAGAGTTTTAGACAGTTTGAAAGCTGTTTATTATTAAAGACAAGAAGAAGAAGATTAACTGTATGTTTTTAGATTTTAATTATGTTTACGTCACATTCACAGGCAACATATTACATTCGACTATTTGCTTGTTTTTTGGGTTGAACCACGGCCGAATGAAGGCCCCCCCCCCATAAATCCAGAAGAATCAACATGTATTTTTCTATGGTTTCCCTTAGTTGTGTTTCTGTCAGTTGTCTTGTCTCCGTGTTTCTTGGCCGCTCGCTCGCTCTGTGGCTTCACAGTGAAGCTCGGTCGGTCGGCCCGCTCTCTCACGCTGGACCAGTGGTTCCCAAACCTCTCGGACTCACACACACTCGCGTACACCAGTAATACCTCTGAACTGCTAGAAAATGTAATAACAGTGAGAAATATATATATATAGTCCTTTAATATCCTCCCCCCTCCTCTGGAAACGCCCCCATGTTCCCTGAGGGGGCCTAGCACCTCAGTTTGGGAACCACTGATCTAGTTGCTGCTGTTGCTGAATTAATAAAAATGTACCGTAATGTTTGAAGGCTGGGTTTCCAATAAAGATCTTAACTCCACTGACCTGGCACTGATTTTATTTTTATTCTTAGAGGCGCCACGTGCACTTGCTGTGCCGGCCTGAAGGTGGCGAGCCCGAGCTTTAATGTGGAGGGTCGAGCGGCCTCATGACCTTCACAGCGTGCAGGCCTGCAGGGTGTGTGTGTGTCCTGGTGCTATTTTTATCATTAAGATGAAGATGTGGGGGGGGCGGCATTAGCAAGAGTGTGTCCTTGCAGTGAATCCAGGGTCACCACTGAGCCTGACCTCTGACCTGTCAGCTGTGTGTGTGTGTTGACCTTCCTCTCCTATAACAACTTGAAGATGACTTCTACTGTCTAGTTTTATACCAACATCTTATGTTGTGTTGACCCCCCCCCAAACATGCACATTTTCTCAACATGAGACCTTGAAGGTTTTTGACAAGAAGGGAAATCTTATTAAATTATCAGGTGTTCTTCTTTTAATCCCAAATGATTAAAATGCAGCAGCTGCAGTTTTGTTATTTAGTGTCAATAGATGTAATTTCTTTTCAATCAATGTGAGTTATGTCACCAAGGTTACAAACACACTAAAATCTTACATTGGCTTTCTGTTTTTAAGTTTTCATTTTAATTTTGAGAAAATGATATAAAGTCTGCTGTCAGGGTGGGAGTTATTGATTATGTGGTCGTGACATTTATGTCCCACAAAATGCAATTATTATTAAGCTTTTAATGTGTTGATATTTATAGAGCTGCCTGATTTTGTGTGTGCGCGCGCAGCACTGACCCATATTCACGTCAACAGCAGTCAGCCTCGGTTTGGTACGAGCGTGACGTAACACGGCCGCTGGGTCTCGCTTTTGTGCACGGCACGTGCGCCAAGATGCACCCGCCAAACGAAGCAGCCACGTGAGGGGCGTTCACGAAAACTGCGTCAACACACCTTTATTGTTGTTGTTTTTGTTAAAACAATTAATACAAACGAATAATAAATCTTTTTAATTAATTTGTTATTCTACAGTCGGTGGTCAGTAGCAGTAGCTACCTGGTTGCTAGGCGACGCACAGCGGCGTGAGTGGTGATTTTTCGGCGCATTAATTTGTAATTTATCCAACTGTGAAGCGGCGACAAGTTACGCAGCCAAGATGTAGATCCACAGGTACCGCGACGAAACAAATTCATTTCATTTCCACAAGTAAATGTTTTATTTATTTATTTATAAGGAAACAGAGATACATTTTACAGCCACGTAAAACAATTAGTAATATTTGTTGGTTGCTAGGCGACGCAGAACAGCGTGAGTGGTGATTTTTCGGCGCATTAATTTGTAATTTAGCCAACTGTGAAGCGGCGAAACTAAATATGTAATTTACACAAGTAAATCTCTTTTTTTATAAGAAAAACAGAGATACGTTCTACAACCACATAGAACAATTGATGTATTTTTATAAATCCCGATACAGTATTTGTTATTAATTTATGTTAGGTATGAGGGGAAAGTAGACCCCGTTGATAATTTCTCCAACACCTTGAAATACGGCTCCTACGTTGGCAGCGGCGCTGTTTTAGGTGAGCACATAATGAACACACACATCACAGCTACACCTTAACATGTATGCTAGCTCTCTGGATGCTTACTGTACGGATGCAGCCCCCCCCCCTGTCTCTCCTCCACAGCCTCCTCCCAGCATCATATTTTCCTCCGTCTTTTCCTGAGTCATTGTGTTGCACCGGTGGCTCCGCACGGTCTTCTGCCTCCCGTCAGGTCCCTTCTGGTGAACATATTCGACGACCTTTGAGATGACTGAAGTGGCTTCAAGCCGCCCCGTGATGACAGGTGAGGAACAGAAACATGCCATCATTCACACATTTACCACAAACGCCTCACAATGGGTGTTTAATCTTCTTGCACACAGATAAACAGTTACACTCCTGGTGTGCATTTACCAAGCTTCACCACAGTGTGAGACAGTGTATTGCAATGCATCTGTAGATAAATCACTATTATCTTATTGGCATTCTTGGTTTTGAAGTATTTTTATTATCACTGCAGTATTTTCTTGCATGGTTTCACATGCAGCAGTGATTTCAGGAGGAACGGGCCCCGTCTTCTCCATATGAAGGCTTTCTACAAACCTACTGCAATGTAGTAATGCATATTGCATGCATATTGCATGTCTAACACATCTGTTACACATGCCAGAATATGTACACACATACACTATTGCTGCATTTCATATGTAGGAGCTTTTCTGAACAATCAGTACAAGAATATTTAGGCATTATAATGTAAAATATATGTAGAGTCCTGCTCTTTTAAACGTCCTCCATCATACGTGCGTTGCTCTGCCTCCCTGTGTCCTGACTGACAGGCTGACTGCTACATGTCTCTTGTATCATTGATACAGGATCTTATTACCAGCGTGCTGGTCATATGTCACAAAGCTCAAACTGTTACTGCTTTTAAAAACGTGATTCAGCTGATTTTATCTTTTAATTGTTTTGCATGTGGCTGGAGAACCAATGGGACGCTTGGGATTTGCATATATTTGCATATCTAATAAGTGTTTGTGTGGATATTTATTTTAATTCATGTCACTTCACAGTTTGAGAATGAAAAAGATAACAGGAAGAAGGCTGAGGGGTCCACTCGGGGCTCCTGACCCCTGACCCCCGACCCCACAGGCCACTGACAGCTGATTTATTGATTGTTCGTGTGACTGCCAGCGTTGAGAGTTCCCTCCATATTGAAAAATGCAGCAGTCACGTTTGCCACTGCAGCTTTACATTTTTAGCTGTGGTCGAGCCAGCGTAGCATGAATCATGTGTCTGCCTGTTGTCTCCAAAAACACAGCGCTGGCCCCGCCCCTCGCACCGCTGATCACCAATAGGAATGCGTCTCCTTCTCGATCACCGTCCAATCACAGCAGCCCTACAGGTAAACCTTTGACGTGCTCCCATTATAATCCAGAACAAACTGAACATATGAGGTGATGCTGTGGGTGCATGTAGTGTTTTCTGACATCAAATTCACACATACATCAAACAATTAGATCCAGTATGAATATAAAACGTATGTACAACCAACCGGCGGCTGATCAATGAATTACTCTCTTCACGTGTCTCTAGGCTCCCGGCTGAATTTAGCAAAAGATCAACGGGAGGAGAGAGAGAAGATGCACGGTATGAGTTACTGTCCAGCTGGTGGAGCTCTGTGCAGTCTGTCCTGTTCATCTGTCCCTGGCAAACACACACACACACACACACACACACACACACTTTGTGGGTGTAGTGTTTTTCTTTTAGTAAAAATGTGAATCCCTCAATTACAAGTCATTTAAAGTAAAGAAGTGAACTTAAGCGTAAGAAATAATGAGTAAAAGTACAGATAAATATGTAGTATTGTTACATTATGGAGCCTTCGAGGTCCCAAAAGATCATTTTTGTTCTTATGCACACAAGATAATGGTTTCACAATGTGTGCAACCATTAAAAAAAAGACTTTTTCCAGGACTTGAGGGGCTCTGCTGTTCGTTTTGTTGTAGGACAATTTATAATCCTAACTCTTTATGACACATAATCATGCTTCATTTATATTTTGTGTGTAAAGTCGAAGTAACTGAGCAGTAAAATAAGTGGAAGTGTAAAGTAGCACAGTTTGGCGTGACGTCCCTCCTCCGTGTGCAGAGATGTCGGAGGCGCTGCAGGATAAGGAGCGGCGTGCGCAGCAGCAGCTGGAGCGCTGCGCCGAGGAGCGAGGCAGGAAGCTGGACAAGCAGAGGAGGAAGGAGCAGCAGCGCAGGGCGGCAGCCGAGGAGAAGAGACGGCAGCAGCAGGAGGCAGAGAAGGTCAGAGGTCACACAGGGCACACTGACGATGCATTCACTGCACGTTAGGAGGACGTTGCTGGGTCACGTCACAGCGGCCCTGACGAGTTTCTGTGTTTACTGAAGCTTTTTGGTTGTTTGTTTGGATTTTTGTGCCTTTTATTGGACCAAAGATAATCAGTCCTGTCGGTTTTACAGTGTCTTCACCCCGAATTATGACCGAAAAACAAGCTCTGCAAGGAGTCTAAATACAGGATTACATTAACAAAACGTTACACTGATGAGATTCTAACCGTTTGTTAAAGCAACAAATCCAATTCCACTAAACTGTCCTCATTTGTACATTAAAGGAACCATATTAGACTGAATATAACTCATGAACATTTCTGACAGCTGCAGGTTTGTGAATGTTTTTGCACAGTAAAGCTGGACAATGTAGTTAAAAGAAATATCACTATATACACACACATATAAATATATATATATTTATATATATATATATATTTATATATATATATCACCATTGAGCAAATGTTTGCAAAATCACATCTTAAATATTCAGATCGATGTTCCATTAATCAAAAACTTAAAACAACTTGTTTTGTTAATTTTTATCACAATTGTTTTGAAAAGATTGTACAAATATAACGTGTTATCATACGAGATCATTATTATACAATTCAGCTGAAGGTAGATATAAATAAATCATGGCTCCTCCTTTTGTCCCACCATCACTCTGTTGATCACATTCAACTTACACCAGAAACTGGGTCACAGACAACTAGTGATGAAAAGCATCTTTGATCTCTGAGCTCTCTGCCAATTCGTTAATTGTGTCGATCCATAACCGAGTCAGTGTGTGTTTTCCAGCTGTTATCGTGAACCACAGTTTAAGGGAGTAGCCAGTAATTAATGCAGAAGCTCTAATGACTTTCTGTCAGCTGACCAATTGTGCGCATTCAACTGAAACAGGACATGTTTGGCTGGTTTTCTGCATCAGGACATGAGCACCGAGTCGGGTGGTGCTGTTAAAACACACTGCAGGATTTAAACTGTTGTTAAAACACACTGAAGGCTTTAAACTGCTGTTAAAGGCTTTAAACTGTATATTTCTCATATGCAGTGGTCCTCTCCAACACCTGGAAACACACTTTGATGTGGAAAGTCAGTGCACTGACCCTTTAAATACAGAAATGGACACAGTTTAGTTCACAGTTGACACCATTTCCAGTTTAAACCTGATTAATCAGCAGCCCATTCTTCTAAAACTCTTCCACATCCACCCGCCCGAGCTCCCGGCCTCCGTGTACCCACTGTAGAAGGGATTTCTTTAAGGATTGATGGGTGGAGGGAGTAAAGTAGTTGGGGAACAATATATATATTAGATATGTAGATATGTACTTATTGTCTGAGCATCTGTAGTTAGTCACAAATGCCTGCACCGCCTCTTTACAGCAGCAGGAGGCCACGCAGGAGGCGTAGCGTAGCGTTAGCAGCACGTTAGCAGAGCAGCAGCTTCAGCCCTCCATCTGTGTCTACACAGGATGCATTCAGGCACAGTACAGAGTGTGGGTCACCTGTGTTTTGGCATAGCGCAGCTGAAACGCCTCCTGTGCAGCCACCAACCGTCAGAGACGTGTTATTATATTGTTGTGTTCATGGTGAGTCGGCACGAGTCACTGTTGCTCTGTTCTGTGCACATGTTAAAATCCTCGTTCAGGCCTTACACTCGTCCTATTTGTTTCATGTTTCTTTATATTTCTGCGCCAATAAACCAACGCACTCAGAGTCTGGTGAGCGTGAATGATCTGCTTTTTGTTTGTTTGTCACTCTTTGAGCTCGACCGACTGTATAAATGATTAATTAGTGACTTAGCAGCACAGAAAGAGTGAACAAGCTGAGCGTTCAGCGCTCACTCTGTCCCCCTCTATTGATTTAAGGACACACACACACACACACACACACTCATATGCATATCTTAATGACATAATGATTGGTCAGTCTCGTGGGGTGATGACATCACCGCCAGCGCACGGCGTGCTGTTTACGGGAACAGACAGGAGGTGTCATTGATCCTTTTCATACAACATCAGTCTTCTGTTGGAATCATTGCTCAGAGCTTTCTCATAAAACTGTTTTAGATGCGTTCAGGGCGGCAAGTAGCGATTTTTTATGTTCATCTTTATCAGTTTTATCTATAAAATGTCAGAAAAACACAAAGAAAATCAAAAAACAAAGAAGAGCAGCAACTCCTCACAACCAAAGATCCATTATTTAAATCAATGCTGATTATTTATCCGGATTAATCATTTCATTCTTTTTTATTCTTTCTAAAAACCCAAAGATATTTAAATGAACTGTCCAGCTTGAGAACTGAACTAGTGGCCGATTAATGTTCGTGTGATCTGCTAATTGATCAGCGATCAGCGTCTCTGCTCTGTGGTTCTGGGACTTTTACAGAAAGACTTCAGTTCCCAGCATTTAGAGTTATTGAACGTCCTGAGTTTTTAACGTTACTTGAACGTCACGTAGCGTCCGGATCAATCAAACACATCAGCAGTGAAACAGAGAACTGGTTAAATGTGTGTTTAAGCTACGCTGCTATAAAACATATAACTACTATATCATTATAATATTATATATACTTATATTATATATAACTACTATATAATTATGATATTATATATACTTATATTATATATAACTACTTCTGTCGCTCCTCCAGCATCTTTTTTATTCGTCATCCGTCTCTTTTTAAAATCCACTTCCACCTCCTCCACCTCCTCTTCCTCCACTTCCTCCTTCTCCTCCTCCTCCTCTTCCTCCACTTCCTTCTTCTCCCCCTCCCCCTCCTCCC
>JAVQJL010014294.1:0-17478 GCA_036024295.1 Nannoperca obscura
TCTTGACTCTATTTTCTATTCATTTCACAACGTATGGTGGTGAATAAGTGTGACTTTTCATGGAAAACACAAAATTGTTTGGGTGACCCCAAACTTTTGAACGGTAGTGTATATATAACTAAAAGTCTAAAAGTTTGGACTGCCTTAGAAAACAATGTGACATGTTACACAATGCACTAATTACAAAACAACACCTAAAAAAAAGACCATATGTAAATCTAGACCACGTTGTTCTCACTTAAAGAATTCATTCTTTTCTTCCTCCGTCTTCAAGGTCAGGCTCTTCAGAAAATTCATCACTTCCAGAAAGTCATTCCTAGTCATAGAAAAATACACAGTGGGCTTGAAAACAAAATCATTTTCAATATGTTCCGATATCAGCAAAAGCGAACATAACCACACTAACCTGAAAAAGTCATGAGTCAGAAGGGAACTGAGTGGAGGTCGAGATAAGGGGTCAGAGTTCAGCAGGCCCGCCTGCAGAGTCTTCTTCAGACTGTCAGACAGCTCCTGTGACACTGGAAACAACAGGAGGAGGAACAAGTTGACAAACAAGTACCTGTGTACACTGATAAATATCTGACCAGATGCAACATGATGGTTGAGGTCATCAGTAACCATTACAAAGCCAGCACTCCTCTCACCGTAGCCGTTCAGGAGAGAGATGAGGGTCTCCATCATCATTCCAAAAGAATAACAGTCACGAGAGTGAGCATTTTTCTCCGGAAGCATTTTAAAGCCCTCAACCTGTCAAAGACATGTTTCGTGAGAACTTGTGAAGGGACAGGAGGCGTTCTTCCATTTTTCTGACATGACCTACTATCTGCTTACCAGGTCTTCTGGAGGGACGCAGCTGGCTTCTCTTACATTCTGAATGCTTGTGAGAAACTGAGGAGTTGAAGAACATTTTAAATCAAACATCAAACTGATATACTACACAAGTCTTCAAAATGTCTGACCTAGGTGCTTTTAACGTTTAGAAGAACCAAAATTAAATAAAAAAACCCACAAGACATGTACATCTTGGGAACGCTTTGCCCACTATTCAATCCCTCACCTCAGGCGTTGCTTCAGAGAACTTGCAGACAGTCTCCATCCCTCCCAGTTTCCAATGACCATCCTCACTGACAAACACAGATGAAATACAGACGTTGTTGTGGCTTGATTTGCCCTGGTGGGAAAGGAAGACAGGTTAGGAACTTATTGATGCCTGTTTAACACAGACAAAAGGACAGACAGACACAAAATGGCGTCGAGTCTTCTGAAACATGAAACTGCACCTCACCAACTACTTTTTGTAACCGTTTTTTCTCTCATTCACTCAGATAATTGTGCAGGGGCCGCCCGCACCCAGAGCAACTCCGCCGTGCTTCTTTTTGCTCACCCTCTCGTGCAGAAAGACGAGTGCCTGCAGGAGGTCGTAGATGCCAGCGCAGATTTCCTCCGGGGTGATGCTGTCCAGCAGCAGCTCCAGGGGCTGCACACGCTCCGTCACCAGGTGGATGCCGCCGTCCTGCACTGAGCAGGACAGGAATCGCAGCAGACATGGGTGCCTCAAGGTCTTCAGGTGCTGCGGGGAAATGAAAGCATATCTTTATTTCCTATAAAAAGTTAAAGTCATAGAGCTGTTAGAAAATCCGTGAGTAGGAACTGATTAAGCAGCCAGAGTGCTAATACCCCTAATTAGAAATGTATATCAAATGCAGCCTGCTGTCAATGGAAAATGGACAAAAATGGACATTTTGGTGGCGGTGGTTCTATTAAAGTGTAGAGTGCTTTAGCTTTAAATATGAGGACATATTTATTAATGTCTGATTATGATCGTAGAGAAACTTTGTGTTGGGTCTCCTGAGGGAGCAATGTGACTGCACAGACTGAGAACTACACCATTGATCCATGATATTATAATAAATATAAAATACTTGGATTTTAGGAAGGGGAGCTTTTGTGGCAGATTGAAAGAGGAGATTAAGTTCTTAGTTTGTAATGAAATGTTAAGGTTTTCTTTTCTGACAAATCTCGCTTCACAACAGTATAATAAATGCGGCTACGCACTTGTATGTGCGAGACAATAAACAACAACCGGCCACGGCCAGTATTGTGTGTGTCAGGGCGAGGCTTCAGTAGAACTACCTTGGCAGCTTTGTTGACTTTGTCCTCATTGCCCCGCTTGTGAACAAACACGGATGCAGGCTTTCCATCTTGGAGCATCGCCGAGTGCATGGTGAGTCCGGAGGGCTGAGTCAGGAGTGGCTCCTCCAGGGTACAGCTCCGCACCGCGCTGCTCTCCGCACCCATGGCCGCGCTCGTTCCTGGACCTGGACTGTGACGCGAGGTTGTCAGTCGTTATGCGTGCAAATATAAACGCTTGTTACGTTGTTATTTTGACATACCGATACCCTTTTTTCACGGCCCTGGATGTAAGTTACTGCTCCTATGTGAGAAGTTAGCTAATGGTGTTAGTTGCCTAACTGGCTAAGCACGGCGCTACGTTAGCCAGCTTGTCGGCAGCACTTCCGCCTCCAAACAATCATACTAATCGCGATGTGACGCAAAATTAACCAAGTGACTATACAAAATGATCAAACTGTTGTTACAAAATAGCAAGATAAATTCCTAGTCACTCTTGTCAAATCGACGATGCTAACGTGGAGCGAAAGCTGCGCTGTAAACACGGACTCTTCCGGTAAAAGACGCAACCACCGAGCAGGGGACAGTGACTTTTTAAAATGTTAGAAACGAAGCACAGAGGCTTATTTACTTGAGGTTTAAGAAAATGCTTTTGCGAATTTAAGAAAATCATATCACGTAAGCATAAACTGCCACCATAATCTGCTTAACAGTAAGTTTTAAAATCATACAAACCCAAAAATACCCCTACTCAGAAAGCTAATGGTTGAAACCAAAGTGGTGCCAGATAGCGCGGGTATATGCTACCATAGGGAAACTAAATGAAAATAGAAACTGTCACAATCTGTTAAACTAAAAGCCAAGCAGCTACATGGCGGGTGACAATTGTACCACGGTAACAGAAACTTCATGCGGTGATTAAAGGGACTTATAATTTAACTTATAATTCTGCTTTAAATCTGATTGCAATGCATGGCGCTGTGGCTAAGAGTCATATCCAGCCCAATTATGTGAACACCAGTGCAATATAGGTGAATCTGCTTTTGTAAATGAGGTTGTGTTATATGATCTACCAGCACGGGCCGTTAAAATGTTCTTACTAAACTTTATATCATATCATTGAGTTACTGTATACACTCATTACTTTGAAATGTTAAATTTCAACACATTGCTACATTTAGTTTTATGTTGTTTTGTTTGTGGTGTATGTGTGTATTGATGAAGTTATCATTAAAATGTTAAATACTGATAAATTGATCATCTGCGTCAGTTGTGTGACAGCACTAAAATTATATATAAATACATTTCTTTGGTTTATGTCAAACACTTTAATCATGTTTCCAATCCTGTGAGTGGATTAACTTTCTGCCATCAGTTTTGAAATGTAACTAAGTACTTTTTCTTAAGTACAAAATTGAGGTACTTGTACTTTACTTTAGTAATTCCATTTTATGAAACTTTATACTTCTCCTCCACTACATCTCAGAAGCAAACATTTTACTTTTTATACCACTACATTTGTATTACACTTTTTTGTTACATTTCAGATTATGCATTTCATATCCTGTCTGTCCACTAAAATCCATGTGTCTCCAAACTTGGTAAAACACATGATACTTCAAGTCAATTTAGCTGATTATACTTACATACTTTCACCTAAGTCAGGTTTGGAATGCAGGACATTTACTTGTAGTGGAGTATTTTCAGTGTCGTATCAGTACTTCTACTTTCTTCTGACTTACTGTAAAGGGTCTTAATTTTTCTTTTATCACTGACCATCATATACATAACAAATACACATTAAATGCATATGTCATACATAAAAACACAATAAATTCATAATATGGTTGTACCATACTTAAACACACCTAACAACTGAGCACAACAGTCAGTTGTTATCTCAGCTGATATCTCTCATCTACGCTGTTCAGAAGCTGCTCTTGGTTTCCTCTTCACAAGGAAACAGCAACATCTCATGATATAGATATGTCTTGATTCAGTAACAAGTGAAAACAAACCTTTGTAAGAGGAAGTGACGGTTTTGACCAGATGAGAAATTGTATCCTTAGTAACTAAAACACCTGCAAAATAACCCCACAAACTCACACTCAAGCAGTGAGAGCGGGAGACAACATGGAAGAGCTCGGTAAGTCAACTGTTATGTTTTACACCGCTGGTCGTCTTTAAACGGATGATTGTTTGGTGTGGAATCTTTTATTGTGATTCTAAAACATTCAAGTTGCTATGATTTACAACAGATGTAGTGAAAAGAAGAATTGATCATAGAATAAGATGACAGTGCTTTACAGTACGTATTCTGTGACTCAAGTACAGCATACAAGTACACTATGTACTGTACTTTTAAATGTAGTTCAGGGTGTAACTTGAATAACTATACAGTTGTGACTGTCTTAGTTTTATTTTGCACTGTAATTGTAATTGTGCTGTTCATTGAGTTACTTGATCAGTTTATTCAGTTTTTTAACTGCTTTATTATTATTCAGTGGGTTTCATTTTCCATCTTATGTTATGCATTATATGTATTCTATTTTACATTATGTCATCATATCCCTGTTATGTTCCTTCTATGTCTTTTTCCACGTGAAGCACTCAGTGCATGTTGATCATTAAAACATACAACCTATGTCTTAATTTAATTTCTATGCAAAATTTTGATTTACTTTTATTAGGTTCCAAAAAGAACAGATTTTTTTTAGATGTGAAAACATGGGAAGATAGACAACAATAGTGCTAAACAGCCTTTCCGTCTACTTCGCCAACAAAGCTTTTGTTTGTACAAATATCTTCCAATTTTCTAAGTTACATTGGGCAGAGGCTATTTGAGTTCTGTTTAATATTCGTCAGCAGAGTCTTGCAACATTATCATATGTTTCACTTCTGCAACATGTCTGCCATCACTTCCTGAGGAAGCTGACTTGCATGAAGCAACCTCAAACTGATCCGTGCACCTTAATGCATAGTTCAATGTTCTCTCTGTCTCACTTTCACAGGATATATTAAGTAACACACATCCTCTGGTTTAACAGTAAACACCCCAAATGTACAATCAATGTGTTTTAGTGGCTGTGTTGTGTGAATATTGCATGAGCATGCATGGCTGTGTATGTATGTGTTTATGTGTGGTTAGAAGATTAATGGCCTGCCATATCCTGCCACAGATTTGCTGTTGGCGGAGCTGGCCCTGAATTCAGTGGGTTCGGGGAGTGTTGATGAAAACAGGAGCAAAAAACCAGATGGTGGAGAGGTGAAGACAAAGCCACAAAAACAACACAAAAAGTCTATATCATGACGTCATATGCAGCGCAACATTCATGTTTTTTGTATGAATTTAACTGCATGGCCAACAGCACTTTATACCAGTTTGAGAATGCTTTACGCTACAGCAGACAGCAAACCAACACACTGTATGTCAAAGCAGCACATGACATTCAGCTATGGACAGTTCACACCCGGAATGCAGGTTTATTCCTAATCAGAAAACGATGTATTATTGATTGGGCAACAGCCACGCTATACGAGTAGCAACAGAACAAGGCACTTGAACTGTAGGCTATATTATACACACACACAGTAACCAAAAACAATTATAACAGAATTAATTGAATACCGCACTCCAACACACCACACTACAGAGACTCCTGCTCTGTGACAGAAACAAGAAATAACGGAAACAACGTGGCAAACGTGCTCTGCGTGTGTGCATCAGATACACAGGAAATACATTGAATGTTTCGAAAACATAAGAAAAAACTTAACGATTTATAGATTACATATGCTAAAATGCTACTAAAAAGTTTTTATTGTATATTTCTTTAGTAAACCTTTTTTTGCCTTGCAGTCACAGCTCCCCTCAGCATCCCTTCCCTTCAGCGTCTGAACGTTTGTAGAACATGTAATATATTCTTAACCAACCAGCTGACAAGCTCAAATCTGCACATAGAAACTTAACACAATGTTTTTAAACAAATCACATGATCAGATTAACTTGTACTCTTACTCCAGTATATTTTGTTTATGCGTGTCCACAGGTACCAGGTGCAGATAATACTGGATGTACCAAGAAAGGAAAAGGCGCAGTGAGCTCAAATGCCTACAGGTGAAGCGCGAGCTTGAGATTATAGTTGACCTCTGATTCACACTATCATTGCGTCAAATTTGTAGAGAACCCAGGAAATTACTTGAAACACGTTATAATTATAAGGTGAGAAGTTGAGATATTATGCTTTCTAATTTGCTCCTCTTTGGGTTTCAGTGATCTGCCAGCTCCTGTGGCAGCTTCCCCGATCCCCGACTCACCCACTAGGGAGCTGGACTTCATCTTGCAGGATCTGATGGGTCTGGGAGAAGAGGTCAGTAAAGTGTCTATGTCTGCATGTTAAATAATAATTCACAGCAAATACTCTATAGTTATTTCCTTTTTAGTCCATACGAACTAGTGATGAATATGGTAAGACAGAACGGTTGATGTGCAATGAAATTAACCAGGTTTAACAACAGAGGGCAGCATTGCACTGATGTCAACACTGCACAGCCTCAAGTAATAACTCTTCAGTATAGGAGCATTGTTGAGCATTGACCCTTAAAAAATACATGCATCAAATATATAGCTAAAAACAGTAGATACAGTATTTGTGCTTATTTGTATCATCATTTAGGATCCAGCGTATTCAACAACTCCCCCACCACTTACACAAAAACAGTCTGTGAAAAAGAAAACAGAAGGTGGACAACAGGAGAACAAGGAAAGCAGGAGCAGCACAGCAGGTTCAGATGCAAAGGCCTCGACCACGAGCAAGAAAACAGATTCCATCGATGACCTGCTGGGAGGGCTCAGCTCTGACTTGGAGAAAATTGGCGTACGCACCACGGCCAAGGGCCACTGTGCTTTCTGCAACAAATGCATTGTGGGAAAGGTACAGTAAGTCACATAAACAAATGGGCAAGCATCATATTGTACATCTGAACCCACCGGACCAAAACAAGTTGTGGAAATTCATACAAGATGAAACAGATAAAAACCTATTTTTGTCCTCATTGCACTTGTTTTGCACGTCTTCTATCCTGTAGATGATCACAGCTCTGGGTGAAGTGTGGCATCCTGAACACTTTGTGTGTGTGGCGTGTAAGATGGAGCTGAGCACCACAGGCTTCTTTGAGAGAGAGGGGCGGCCGTACTGTGACAAAGACTACCATCAGCTCTTCTCTCCTCGTTGTGCATATTGCAAGGGGCCCATTGTAAAGGCAAGAAACCTAAGTCCTCCTAATACTGTGTGTTGATGATGTAGTAATAGGGAATTTTTATAACTATTCTGAACTCCTATCTCATACTTAAAACACACATTTGCCTTTGTTTCCTGATTCATACTCTAATTGGTTCTATCATATATTACATCAGTTTACTGACACAATAATCTTTTGAAGATTGGATGATGACATACAGTAGTATGTAGTTAATTTTTTCTAGACTGATCCCACGTCTTCTTAATAAATAAAGCACAAAACCATATTGGGATTCCGCAGTCTGGGCTTACGCTGCAGACCGAAGTCATTTATCAGAATCTAATGCAACTTCCTATAATTCACTTTATGTGGTTCATAATCCTAATTGTGTTCTTCCTGACATCTGAACATGTGAGGTGAGGCAGACCGTACCAATCCTTAAGGGAAGTAAAGGCATGATGTAATATTTCTGTGTCTGGCGGGTTTACCAGAACATCCTGACAGCTCTGGACCAGACCTGGCACCCCGAGCACTTCTTCTGTACACACTGTGGAGGACTGTTTGGGCCTGAAGGTGAGGCCTTTGTATTCGTCTCTCTTCACTGGAAACCACAACTTCAGCAGGCAGCTGGAAATAATTGTATCTATTAGTACTTCAAATGAATCTTGTGTCTTATAACTGTCCCAGGTTACCTAGAAAAAGACGGGAAGCCATACTGTTGCAAGGACTTCTACCACCTCTTTGCTCCCAAGTGCTCAGGCTGTGGGGAGTCAGTGAGGGAGAACTACCTGACTGCAGCCAATGGCACCTGGCATCCAGACTGCTTCGTCTGCGCAGTAAGCCTCTTACCTCAGACCACACACACAGCTCTGGCTCACACACAAGCCCGGGAATAAATGACAAAGATAACCACACATTCGCTTTATTTGCAACATTTCGACCACAAGGCTGATGAAAACCTTATGCCCGATGAATTCGTTGCAGTTGAAATGATGCAAATAAATCAAGGAAACCATATTCCTCAGTGTGGGTATCTTTTACTTTCTCTTCAAACCTTCTCCTGTATGCAGCATCTGGTAAAAAAAAAAGGCTCAGTGTGCAGTTCTGCTTTACTCAGCTATGAGCAATTATTAAACATAAAATGCTCTCAATCAAGGTGTTCTGACATAAAGTAGCAACTTGAACCTTACATATTTTACGGCCCCTAAAGAAAATGATTCTTGACTAAAAATATAATGTCCATAAACTGGAACATAAAATAAATAAAATGCATTGCTCTTATAACCTACCCTTTTCAAAATTACTAAAAGACTGACACCATTACATAAACCATGGAATACATCCAACTATGACCACCTAACCTACTCATTATTGCAGTTATATCACCACCATCACAACCAGCAACTCATCATTAGCACAGAACCTAAACATTGTGTTATATGGAACAGTCATTATGAGCAAGGTCAGAATTTATCCTTGCCCTAAGTAACCTAACTCCAACTCCAGAGTCCAAACACTCCATTAAGAGGATGAAGTGGACACTCAAAAGTGGCCGAGCCTTTTTAATCAACCTCCGGCTAAAAATAAATGAGGTAGTTCAGAAGATTTTGCACCTTTGATCTTTCTGGCCACTCGCACTATGCTGATTTCCAAACCATGAAAGGTTGCTACGAAACTACAAAATCCCCAAAAGTTGAAGCATAGCCATTACTGAGCTTTATTGCAGACTGTGGCAGTATTTTCATCAAATCACCGCTGATAATTAGAACTAACTGGATTTGATTGTAGTCTGGATGAGAACGTTCTATACAGCTACAGTTTTAGCTACATAATGTTTAAAGAAACAGTTGTCACCAACACTGAGCAAAACAGACCTCTCGCAGTGGATATTCTGACTTGTTAAACACAGGTGCTACTAATGTCATTAATGGATTGTTCCATTCACGTGTTCCTTTGCCAAGGCCCTGGTGGAGTGCATGCTGGCGCAATGTCATGGCTTACTGGCACGTATAAATGGAACAGAGCCATCACTAATGTTAAGATTTACACCTGTGCTTTTACTGCTATGACAAGTCAAAATGTCTGCCAGGAGAAATGTCTGTAATCGTCCACAGGACCATATGCAGCATCTCTCCTGTACAGACCCATTTACGTTATTTTCTAAGTAAAGGATAATATGTGACAAGTTGTATGTTCCATTATTGTAATGGTTGACACGGAGGCTACAAATCACCTGACGAAGATGGTACTGTTATTGAGCCACTTTAAAGGCATGCCTCTAGGGTAAGTCAGCTGGTCGGAAAATTATCCTTCCTCCATGTTACCATCTCTAACCTCTTTTTCTGTCTCTCTTTATCCTCCCTCACATCTTTTCCCATATCCCTTTCCCTTCTGTGCTTATATCCAGGACTGTCTGAAGCCCTTCACTAATGGCTGTTTCATGGAGTTGGATGGTCGACCCCTGTGCAACGTGCACTTCCACTCGCGGCAGGGCACTCTGTGTGGGGGCTGTTGTGAGCCCATCACGGGCCGCTGCATATCTGCTCTTGATCGCAAATTTCACCCTGAGCACTTTGTGTGTGCCTTCTGTCTGCGGCAACTCAGCCAAGGCATCTTCAAGGAGCAGAAAGGGAAGCCATACTGCTCGGCCTGCTTTGACAAACTCTTTGTGTGAGACATATAGTTTATATTGTACAAATAATGCAACAGAAACCTAATGCTGCATCGCTGTCATTGCATTACATGATTACAATTTCCCCACAGAATGATGACAAGAATACATTTCATTACAAGACTGTGTTAGCATTTGTACAGATCAGCAATAAACGTTTCACTTTCAGTACGTCAAGGCCAACTGTGGCCAACTGACATTTTAAGTCGTTTGGGAAATTAATATGATGAATTTTAAATTAAGAGGGTGTAACATAAATTGTGACAGAAATTATTTATAGATTATGTATAAATATCAAGGGAAAAATATTAACATTGTAACACAATTAATGACATGGTTGTAAAACACAAGGAAAATACCTATTTCCCATGATAAAACATTGAAGAAACCTTTTACATATGTGAGCTTTGGATGGTTCTAAAGGGTGTGTTGCTGACACATGAGCTAAATTATATGAGATTTCATATATCTTCATCACATAAAATGTGTTAAAAGGAGAAATAAAAACACAGAGGTGCAGTTTTAATCTGTGGTTTCCATTAAGCTATCCTCAGTTTGCCATAAGACTTGGCAGTCGGGAGATACTCTCTGGCAGTATGGAGCAGTTCGACAAGGGGCTTGTCTACGTGACCTGATAGCTTGTATTGGCAGTGACTGGCATGAAATCGGCGTGCCAACCTGAGTTTCCCCTTACTCTGACTTACCATTTGGCCCCTGGCATGCATTGGATTCAAACAACCTCTTCATTCTCCACACAGGCTCCTTTATAGACGCCTATGGAAGATTAATGAAGGTGGTGAGGTGAACAAAGGTGGTTTCAGAAGGAGCTCCTTCACATCACTGCATCTCTTCAGCAACTCACTTCACGCTGATGAGGGATGAATCAGCCACAAAGTGTTTTAGAGTAAATTCATTTTGGGTGCTGTACCTTTTTATGCCTGACTTTTTGTGCACTCCCACTGATAACTAATAGTATGGATGATATTTTAAGACAAAAATCTTTGCAGCATTTAGGATGCAGAGGAAAGTATTTATCTCTTTATCTATTTGAGATTTCTTTATTAGTTCTGCAGAATCAAATTAGAACAAAATCAATGTTTTGAACCAATACAAACCGCAATTTCCAAATTGAATTAATTGAAACAAGCTCTTGAGTTCAATTAGTTATCTGCCCTTTCTCATGGGTGGCAATTATTCTGCCATCTACTGTAGTAAATGAACTGAAGCTGGAACAATACATGAAGTGAGATGTAAAATTCACTTTCCTCTTCATATACATGCTCCCTTTTTGTTTGTGATTTTACAGCAAGATTCCTTGTTATTGCTTTTTCGGCAGCCACCTTTCAAGTATTCGTCGTCTGCATGTTCTTGAATAAATCATCAAGGACAACGTGGCAATTGCCAATTGATACATTTTTCCAAGAAGTTTCAAATGTCTGCAACTGATTTCCGTACAGTACTAAAAATAGAAACCAATGGAAGGTGGGACATGAATAATTAAAACTATGGTATAGGAAATTTCTAACTGAAGTGAATGAGGAAAATGTAATTAAACCACTTAATTTGTATATAGTGTAAAGCACTTTTAAAAATAACCTTTGAAATAATAAAGTAAACCAAACTTGCCAGTGTTGAACTGTATCCTATCAAACATGGTCTTATCTTCAAATGAACACTCGCTACTTTTTGTTGACCCTGTAGGCAGCTTTCTTCAGCTTTTCTTCAAGACACTTAGACTTGCTGTGTGAAGTTAGTGTGTGAGTGCGAACGGAGGTGGGCATTAATCATGCTGTCATCACTGTCAGACCAGGCCTCTCATGGCCTCTGCAGAATATGGACCTTGCATCATGGAAGAAATGTGAATGCATCGTGCTTGGTTAAAATCCAAAAACGTAAGTGTTTAATGATCTAACAGCCTTGTTTCCAGATTCCTACTGAACTCAAAGACATACTGTAATGTTAAATACGTTTACACCTGAGAGATGTTTATGATGTTTATGTTATAAGATACAAGAAAAAGTGCTAAGGAATGCGACACAATTGTAAAATTCCACATTGTGACATAACTTGACGGGTGATTGTGTTCATTCTAGTATTAAAAATGCTTCTCTCCACACAGTTCACTGTCACAACTGCATGCTGTTATGAGTGGACTTGTCAAAACTGTCTTATTAGTGGCAAGACTTGTTTAATGCTCGCTTTCCTTCACCAAAGAGCCGTAAACTAGCGGTTAGCTTAAATTTAGATTAGCAAAAAACCTCAGACGCACATGTGAACAATCACCCTAGCTGTCTGGTGTATATTTTTAGATACAGACAACACCAACGCTTTGCAAAGCCTGCAGTAGAAAAGTAGAAAACTAAAATTCTGGCATTCACAGAAAAATAATTTAAAATATGTGTGTTATTGACGGCTGAGTGAATAGCAAGAAAAAGGGCTCTCTGGCACGTAGTAAAAATGAGAAAACATGAAATGTGAACAGGGGTCTTTTTTAAAGGGTGGCGAATAAAGGGCCGTCTGTGGAAAGCTGAGAGAGTGTAACTCAGGTGACATTTACAGCAGTGAAACAGAGTACGAACGGTCTGGGAGTGCACTGGGCCATGATGGCAGCTAGAGCTCAATGGGGCAGGGAAAGGGAGTGAGGCATATATTGGGACATAATGGATACTGGTGACGAGGGAAGCAAGGTGAGGAGGGCAGGGGTTGAGGAGTGTAGTTGCAAGAGTTACCCCTGCGTGACACTGAAACCCAACACTTACCTCCTCTCCTGTAAAATGGCTGTGTCCGCTTGGCCACCCCTGATGGGGCAGTAGAGCTGCCTGTCCAGCAGTCCCATTCAGCCCCAGTATGGGTCACGCCCGGCTAGTGCCGCCCTTCAATGTAAACCCAGCAGTTCACATCAGTTTTGAACCCATAACTGTCAGATAGGGTCTCAGGTAGAGACTCACTTATTAATCAGTGCATTGGCTCGTAAACACACATCTATGGAAACACCATCTGGAGACAACTCCAGTTGCAAATCAGTCCCGACAATGTGAAATCACAGCTCCAGTAGGTGCAGTAAAACATGGATGGATCAGATTACTGTAACATCATTACGAGGCTGTCCATGTATGTTGAACTTAACAGGTCACTGAATCTTTTAGGAAGATAAGTGAAAGCAGGTACATTACTCTGGCGTGCTTTAAGTGAAACAAATGGCACCTGATTTGGAACAACAGTATCTTATGTAAATTTGTCACAATTTCTTTATTAAATTGTAGATCATTTTTACAGTTGCATTACATATGCTGTGACGATTGCACTGGAGTTGCAGAAATAAGCCACTGTTTTTGTCAGACTTAAATTGTTTTTTAACAAAACTTAATTCAACAAAGCTTTACTGTTTTTGAAGATTCATTAGCTTCAAAGGCTCAATTTTTGATACCAGTACAAAAATATGTGCTCAGTGTACAATGTACTAGTGTTTCTAATCTGTTTCACAAAAAGCATCACAATTCCTTAACCCAAACAAACATGGCAGCCGGATGAGTAATGCCATTCATGCGTTGTCAACAGAAAAGGAAAACCTCTCTTAGTAGTTAGCAATTTTTCCGTGTATATGTATTCAATTTGTGAAACTAGATCCAAACAAATCATTTAGTTAGTTGAATATTTTATTTTATTTATGGTGGTGCTTTTTCAACTGTTTCACCAATGTTTTTCTCTCTCTTTTCGGCAAGTGGGAAATATTGTTATTGTCAGTAAATCCCATTATCTCCAAGTTGGAATTACAACTAGGAGGGTGACATAAACTGTTTTTCATTCGCCCATAATTGTGGTCTAAACGTAATGACATGAAACCAGCATAAGCACCTGTCATTTCCGGTAGCCATCTTTATTTGTGTTGATAATTCACGTCTTCCAGCACACTGTAAGTTATTGTGTCATGACTGTATTTAACAGCTGTTGTGCTCCAAAGTAGACTAGAAAATATGTGGAAAATTATTGATTTGAACTTGTTTGCTCTCTCTGAAAAATGTTTCAGCTACTTCATTACATTTCGTGAAACTGCCACAGCCTCTCATCACGAATCTAAACATTCAGCTGGCAGAGGCGAGGCCAGAAGGTAACTGCGACTTACACAACCAGAAAAGCAAAACCTTATGTGAAGACCTAAACTTGTCTAAACTGGAAAGAGTTGGTGTGTCTGTCATTATTGGCCAAACAAGCAAATGTGAGCACTCCACAAAGGTGAGCTGGTACGCCTAGACAGCCTGTTTCGAAGGTAAAGCCTTCTGTGAAATAGAGTGTTTCTGTGTAAGAGTTCAAATGAATGTGCTTTTTACAGCAAAGGAAAAGTGACAACTTCAACACCTCAGTAATTACTTCCACACAGAGAGAAGTTGAGCTGGAGCGCAGCTCCACTTTTGGGTGTGTTTGTTTTGGCGTTCTGCTGATGGTGGGTGCAGGTATCACACCTGATTCATGACTAGCTCCTCTGTCCAAAAGGAACTTCTTGTTGTCCTTGGCCGAACACTGAGTGCTCGTTGCTATCTCACACTCTCTCACAAACCAGCAGGCATATGAATGCGCACGCACACACACACACGCACGCACACAAACTTGTAAATACTATTTGTGGATTTTCTATCTATTGCTATCTTGGGTTTGGTCTACACAATTACATGCAGCTTACCCACATAAATTTAAATACACACACATGCACACATCAATTTAAACATAATCATGCTATCTATGGGTTTAGTAAAGAGTATCACAAACACACACAGATGTAAAAAACAGGCACACACATAAACATATAAATGCTATTTATGAGTTTGGTCTCTGTCTCTCTTTCCATCTTCCATCTCTCTCTCGCTCTCTCACACACACACACACACATACACACACAGCCAATAAAACTATGGTCTTTTTGGGTTTGGTTGACACAAAGCATATCTGTGCGAGCATCACTGACTTCTCTGTGTGCTGGCTGATACTTAACCAAGTGAACTTGAGGTCTCCAGTTTTATGGGTTAAAGGGAGTCAGCTCCTGGGGGGGATGCTTTGGGATGTCCTCAAGACAACTTCAAAACGCTTCATCTCCTATTCCTCCGCCTTTTTCTCATCTCCCTTACATCCTCTGCCAAGTCTCTCAGTTGGACCTCCATGCTCAACACGGAAAAACAAGGAGAAAAGAGTGAGTGAGCATGGTGCATTTTATCTGCGTCCTAATAACGGCACAGACCAAGCTGGCTGGGGTTATGAGAAAGATTTATAAGACAGTAAGCTCCTTCTGTATGCAAGCCTTTAGTGTCAAGAAGATAGATGGTTTCATTATGCTGCTTCATTGTGTCCATGTGTGGGTGCTCGGTACAGTGTGCCAGAGCGGTACAGTCTGTGATACATTCAGGGGAAACCATTCTTGCTATCGATGAACCTTTCTTGAGAAAGTTAAACCCTCCTAGTAATTGTTTGAACATGTTTTGAATGGTGGGCAAGCCTGTAATGATTTGGCCGAGTTCCTTGAGATCACAGGACATTGGTTTCAAAAGCTTGAGGTTCAGACCAGGTTTTCACAAGGGTTACAATTGGGTTATGGATGGGAATTTGACTTTGCAGTGGAGGTTGAAGTTGGTCAGACTTGGATCTCCATCACTGCCCTGCCATGTTTGTATGGTTGACAGCTAGGGTAGCAGCTATTGGCTCAGCCTAGGTGGCAAGTCTGAGGGTCAGACACTCAGCACAGTTGCTCTGGGACAGACAAATAGGTGGATGGCTCTGATCCAAATCCACCGCCTGTGTAGCTGCTACAGCATGGATCATTATAAGATTTGTTTTAAAGAGTGATGGTTAACCGCGATCTGGCCCTGTTGCCTGAGCGCTCAATGGCCTCCTGGGTTTAGACAAGTTCGTGGAGGTTTGTTGAGGGTTGGTTGATAAATCACAGCAGCTGCAGGGGGTGCCCACAAGGCCGACCTCTAGTCAAATCTCCCACAGGTCTGCTATGGCAAACACTGGTAAACTTTGTGTAGAACTACACACCCACAGACAGTAACATGCACACACATGCAGAGGCCTATAATTGTATCACAATGAGATAATAGTAAAAAGCAAAACACACTCTGACACACACACACAAAATTCACCCTGGCAACTCCAATTGGGTTTTACGGTAATTTCATTAGCAGGTGTCCATTTTCCAGCATCACAGCTCTGGCGTGTTTGACAGAACATCCATTTAAATTGGGCTGAGAGGATTCAGGTTTGCTCCGCTTAAGGACACATTAGCAGCTCGCTCCAAACCTTTGGGTCAGAGGAGAAATTTTTCTAATCATTAATCCCCCAGTACTTTCTGTGACGCTCTGTTCCCACTAAACCCATTAGGATGCAATCATAAGCCCTTGTCTGAGTGCAGGGCTCGTCCACTGCCATGAGATGATGGAGCTGCAGTTACTTCTTTGCATAAAAATGATTTAGTGTGCAGAAATTCAAAACCACCGCATTGCTTTCATCATAAAGATTACTTCTTCAATGTTATAATCCTGCAACTTCAGTCATTCCTGTTCCATTCATCTGTAAAGGCAGCGGAGCCTTTTACAAAAAATTCTCTCTGAGGATATACTACAATCCTAAAAAACATCAACTTCTTAAAATGTAATATTTAATCTTAAAATCTTACTTTATTTGAAAAGGGGTTAACTGCCAATGGACTGATTCAATTGTATTTGATTCCCATTCGGCTAAATTAGTTTTAAAAATGTCCCTTAATCAGGTTGCATTATTTAAATAGTGGATACATTATTTGAAATAAAATAGAGCTGTGCCCCTTAATTATACATATTTTGTATTGAAATTGAAATTAAGTGAACAAATGCAGTGATGTAATTCACTTTCCCCTAGTAGTTTCAATGAAAGATGTTGGGATTTCTATAACTTAAAAAATATGTATAATCAGAAAAATGATTCTAAAAGTAGTTTTGATGGAAGTTAAAATGTGCTTTTACATTTTTGTTACCCTTATCGACTGTACTATGAAATAAAGAATAAAATAGTTGTGTTTGACACCACAGTGGGTGAGACCATGCTCCAACTTGGCTGTCACTTGTTTACTGTATCTAAAAACTGTGCTTTATTTTACATCTATAGCAGATTCATGACAGGATCCTTCCATTTTACATCACTTTTTTCTGTCTCGATAGTTTCACAGTGCTACATAAGCAAAAACTCATGTACTCAGAGAATGACACCTTGTGAGTTTTAACACCAAATGTTCTTTCCCCTCACACCAGAAACTCACTGTCCCCATCTATCTCTACAGACCTCTGTCTCTTCCTCTCAATTCAATTCAATTCAATTTTATTTATATAGCGCCATATCATAACAAAGTTATCTCAGGGCACTCAATCACATGGAGCCGGTCGAGACCAACTTCCACACACACAAAGACCCAA
>JAVQJL010014295.1:0-10228 GCA_036024295.1 Nannoperca obscura
CCCCCCCCCCCCCCCTCACTCTCCATCCTTACTCCCTGCAGAGCCACTTCCTCCAGTGCGCCCCAGACAACCCAGAGTTCGACGGCCTGGACTGCCACGTGTTTGAGTCGCCCTACCCAATGACCATGGCCCTGTCTGTTCTGGTCACCATTGAGATGTGCAATGCTCTCAACAGGTAAATAAGTGCCTCTCACAAAGATGAAAGCATCATTTTCTTATATATCGTCTGTATAAATGAATCGTCATCTGTGTTCTCTCTTCTGTCCAGTCTGTCAGAGAACCAGTCCCTGCTGCGGATGCCTCCCTGGGAGAACATTTGGCTCCTGGGGGCCATCTGCCTCTCCATGTCCCTCCATTTCCTCATCCTCTATGTGGAACCTCTGCCTGTGAGTTTTACAGAGCCGGTTCATTTGGTGATCTAAAAACAAAACCCAGAAATAAGCTTGCTGCTTGATGGTCCAGTTACCTACTGCAGCGCACAGGTTGAGTTTGGGGAGTTATGTGGTTCTCTTTGCCCCCTTGTGGTTGTGTGGCTTTATTTCAGAGAGATAACAGAGAAACTGATGCAGTACCTTTTAGGCATTAAAGGTTAATGCAGACCTGAGACGTTTAACATTCACAGTGTATGGTATGCGCCTTAAAGGAATAGTGCAGCATTTTGGGAAGTACGCTTATTTGCTTTCTTGCCAAGAGTTAGACGACAAGAACAATACCACTCGAAGATGTCTGTTATGTATGAAGGTACATCCAGCAGCTGCTTCGCTTAGCTTTGTATGAAGACTGGAAACAGGGGGAAACGGCTACCCTGGTTCTGCCAAAGGTAAATAAAATCCACCTGCCAACACCTCTAAAGCTCAAAAATGAAATGCTGGACTATTTCTTGACTGGCACTGTGACCTCCTGGAGTCTTGTCGTTGCTGGGTAACCAGCGGTAACTGGTTGGGCTAAGAAATAGTCCTCCACATAACCCCAAATGGTCATTTTTACACCTAGCTATAATTTGTACGCTTTAGAGGTGCTGGTAGACAGATTTAGTTATCCTTGGACAGAGCCAGGCTAGCTTTCCCCCTTTCCAGTCTTTATGGTTAGCTAAGCTAACTGTCTCCTGGCTGTAGCTTCATACTAGCATACGGACATGAGAATGATGTCAATCTCCTCCTCTAACCCTCGGCAAGAAAGTAAATATGTGTATTTCCTACACAAACTATTTTTTAAAGCACTAAACCACCAGACGCCTCATACTTGTCACCTAAACGCCCCTCGTGGCTGTGTGTACTGTAGAGTAGAATGAGACTTGACATATGGTGAGGTAGAGGCAGTTGCCCATGCTGACACATCCTCTAGAATACTCTAGCTGTAATGTTAAATGTCATGTTCTTCTCTCCCAGGTCATCTTCCAGATCACCCCTCTGGATACAACCCAGTGGATGATGGTGCTGAAGATCTCCCTGCCTGTCATCCTGCTGGACGAGCTGCTAAAGTTTGTGGCCAGGAACTACTTGGAATTTGGTAAACAGCTGGAGAAGCCGTCCAGCAAAGGCTGCTCTCTGTCTGCATGCGCCGAGGGCATCTCCTGGCCCTTTGTGGCCGTCTCCCTGCCCCTGGTGCTGTGGATCTACAGCACCGACACTAACGTGTCCGCCATGTTGTGGCCCTGACTGACTCCAGTACGCTACCCTCCCTGTGCACCAGTGTGAAGTGGACATTAACACACACATCTTAACACAGTTTCATTAACTCGGAACAACTCACAGTCAACACTCGCTCCTGCTCTGACAGTCTGTCTGTCTGCTGTCAGATCTTTTGTATTTAGGATACATGTTTTTGGGCGGGGGGCTGGGGGTGTAGTCATATTTTAATGACTTTGACTGACATTACGTCCATGTGTTTGCTTTTACCATCACATCTTTCTCTCTTTTGATCCCCAGTTTTGAACAGTTAGAGAGGGCCACCTTGTCGGAGCTGTGTGTTGAGCTGTACAGAGAATTTTCACTATTTTATAATAATTAATATTTTGTAATTTTTGGGAGGGGCTGCGGGGACAAGAATTCTGCGCGTGAAGAGGGTGTAATTCTAAGGACAGAAAAGTACAATACTAATTTGGGGCAAGACTTGAATATATTTGCCCTGGCATGAATCTCTATAGTCATTTTTGAGCTCCATGCATAGTCATTCATTATTTTCTGCACTAGGCAGAGCACAGCTACCTCAATACTGTTAATATGACCATAACTACACATTTGTCTTAATAGGTTATTATTTGAAGTGTTGAGGTAAGCACCAATTTGTTTTGCAGTAGTGACAAAGCCCTCGCACACATTTTAATGTTGTTTTTTTAAATCTATTTTTCCTTTTCTGTTATTTGAGGGAAGAGAGGACAAAGATTTGTTACCAGTTTGATAAAAGCCTGTTAGATTTGTTTACTTGAAGAAAACACATTTGTCTTGATGTAAGTTTGATTTCTTTTTTTTTTTTATCAATCTCCGCTTTCAGTTTAAATTCTTCATCTTAATTACAGTAATCTTTCTAATGTATGTATAATGTGCACATACTGTACTTGAATATGTATAAAGGCACCAAGAAGATGTTAAACTTATCAGTTGAGCACAACGCGGACAGCCGGTCATTGGAAGAGTCTGTATATCTGTACATAGCACAAGGTAGAAGCTCTGTATAGATCTTTTTTTGGGTTATTGCTGTCACAATGCTCCATACATTTAGAGTTTACTTCAGTGTGGTCTTAGCCTTTCTGCATGCCTGCTCCAGTAATCCCAGGCCAGTGAGTGCTTTAAGTTGTTTAGTTTTTAAAGCTAACTGTTGTTTCTTCCAATGCCTTCCACCTGTTTACCTGCAGAGTGAGTACACTTTGACCTGCATGCCATCTCATCTTTATGTGGTCGCACACACAGCTTTGCTGTCTGTCATTGCTCATTTGAAAATGACAGCTCCTCATATTTTTGATAGAACTAGAAGTTTATTAGAAAAATATATACTTTCAATGGTACAAGAGGAGGAGGAGGAGGAGAAAAAAATAAGGTTTGTGAGAGTTTGTTTAAAAACGCCTTTAATGTCACCAAGTGCCAGTACACACTGAGTAGAAATAGGAGCCCTTTGCATTTAAAACTGTCAGAGTGTCGCTGGTGCCGGTTATTTTTGACTGTAGACTGGCAGCATATTTTGACAACTGGCAGACACACTGACATTTAAGTGCCCCCACACCATTACTGGACATGGTGTTAGTTTCCTTTTTATTTATACGTCTTTTTACCTAAACTTCTGCTTGCCCATAGCATGACATTAATATATTTGCACCTTAGTTTGGCCTGTGTGTTCTTGTGTCCACTGATTTGATTGTTCCTCTCTCTTCTTTTTCTTTGCAGCAAAGGCCAAGTAAGCCCACCTCTCCTCTAAATTCCTTGCAGAAACTTTTGGGTTTTGTTTTGTGTTGTGCATGTGTGTTTTGGGCAGCACATCTTACAAGAGCTGCATGTCAAGTTAAGTAATAGGAAGACAGAGGCTCATAAAGTTCATACATCATTTTTATAGACTGGCCATAAATAAATGTCTGAAGAAAACTTGCCAATCCACCAGTTCTTCCATCCTCCTGCACGAAGAGCCTTAGATTACAAATCTCATGCCATCTTTTTAGACAAAGATCTTAGTACCGTGTACACTGAACTGTACTACTTTCCATGGTGCATGTCTGCTGAGTCAGCCATCTGTTTTACCAGACTTGTGTAATAGACCATGTAGTATTGGTAAATACAGTAGAATAGGCATTCATAAGATAGTACAAATGTTAAATAAGCTCAAAAAAACCAGTTCATCTTTCCTAAGGAAATACTTTTATGGGATATTTAAAAACCAAACCGCCTTTTATTTTGCTTTGCACTGAGATGTGCAACACGTTTGGAGCAGATTTTGCCATATCTGGGAAGGTGGACATGCAGCGGTGCATACGTGTTACCATGACAACGGCAGGCAGTCCTTCCACTGGCATCTTTTGCCAAACTGCTGTACTGTATTTTCAGATGATTGTACAATGTATCACATGAACTTTGGTTTCAGGTAAAATAAACTGTCATACATGAAGTGTTTGCTCTTTATTCTTCCATGTGCCGTCTACCACTGGAGTTTTTATTTTGTTTATAAGAAACGACTTGTACATTCATGTCAAGTGAGTGTTTAATAATTTTATTATGCACTTTAAAAATATGTACAAAATCCTATAAACATTTGTCTTGAAATGGTTATGTAACATTTCCCAATGAGTCAATTGTAGGGTTATTTTTTTAATACAGAAAGGCAGACAACACACACCAAAATAATAAGCATGTACATTACGTGACACATTCTCATGTTGAAATTAAGATGACAATTTTAAAGAGCAGCAGAATATAGTACATAGTCAGTTTTTCTCAGACACGCGAGGTCCTGGCAGATCAGCAACCTTCATTGGGACATTTGCAGCAAACACGAGTCAGTCAGGCTCAAACAAAACACACCTTTAAAATCTTTGCCGGTCCCTCCTGTAACCTGTGTGAAGGACACCAACAATATTTCCCATCACACCAGTTGATTCTGACAATTTGCTTCGGTCTACATTTCCCAGCACGCATCCTGCCTGGGAACAGCTCTCCAGTACACTGAACAACTCAAGAGTATATGTAACGTTAAGTTGCACTTTGCACTACTGCCTGGAACAATTTGTTCAGGTAGCTGCAGACTGCCAGCAAAGATGAAACAAAGATGTGCTGAAGAAATAGCATCAGAGATATTACTTAATTGTTTTTACAAACTCTGAGAAATCAAGGTGTTAAACACATCTTGATTTTCTCTGGGGTTCAGTGTCTACTGGATCGTGAGATTACATAAATGGCCTCAACTAGCTCCACATTGAAGTGGCATGGTTGCGAGAAGGCTGGGAAAATAGCATCCAAGGCCATCTTGTCCTGTTTGGCTGTAGGCGTCCCACAGGCTGCAGCTTGTTTCGAAGGTGGAGCTGGCTGCGGCCGCGTCACTGCATACCAAACCACTGCTCCTGATCAGCCCACTGTGCCGCCTCACTGTCGCTGCCCTCAAGATCTCCATCCTCTCCACTGCCCTCCATGTCGTCACCGTCCAGCTCCACCGTGGCATCTGTGGGACTCTCCTCCTTCTCCATCTTCTGCATGCCTTCTAAAGACTTCTGGTCATTGGGATCCAGGCTTAAAAAAGAAAAACATGCAAAATCCTTTTTTGGTGCTTTGACCATCTAAAATCAGACTTCTATAGCAACATGTTCTCCAAGATAAGAAGTAAAACTAAGAAACACTGGTTACCTTAGCGCTATGCTGTACTGATCCATGGCTTCTTGGTAATCGTTGACAGCCACCAGGAAATCTCCCAGCATTCTGTGCAGGACACAATCACTTTGATTGGCCAGGGCACACCGCAGGAGAGCGATTCCTTCTTCGTGTTTCTGTTCTCGACCTTCACAAGAAAACAGGACACTTGTTCACTTTTCTCGTCTATTGATATTCATTTGCTTTGTGTAATTGAATATTTTTTAATTTGTGGTTATTGTGTTACTAATTTAAACTAATTTGTGAAAAGCAAAAACATTTTCTACTGATAGAAATAATCAATACTGAAACATGTCCATGCTGTTGCTACTCAGGCTAACTGGTGTACGTACTGAGCAGTTCAGCCTTTTTGACCACAGCCTTGGTGTAGTCCGGTCTCTGGGCCAGGGCTTTGTCCAGCAGGGTTTTGGCTTTCTCTTGAGTCACAGGATCTTCCAGGCACACGGTGGCAAGGATGGTCAGAGTCTGTGCATTGGCCCCCAGGGTCTTATAGATGTTATTGGCCATCCCCATAGCCTCTCGAATCCCATTGGATGCCAGGTAACAGTCGATTAGACCTGTGAAGGGACAGTTACTAATAATTTAAGATCAATGCAAGCAGAATGCAAACATGCTACATCTAAAAAGAACAGACTGTATAAAGCACGTAATCAAAAACGTAAACGCACCTTCGTAGCAGTCGAGTCTGCAGGGTGCCAAGCGCATGGCCTCTCTGAAATGGATGATGGCTTCTTGAACACGCCCCATGTTTCTCAGTGCTGCACCCTTCAGGAGGAGAGCCTGGACACTGTTGCTGTTCAGCTGGATGGCCTTGGCGCCCAGGTAGAGGGCTCTGGAGTAACGCTTGCTGTAAAAGCTGTGACAGCTGAACAACAGAAACAAATTCAAAAAAACGTGATATTTTGTGGAGCAGATGTCAAAAAAAGATGTTTCTACATAAAATGACATGTGTCTCTATTAAGGCTTAGAGACTCACCCAGAGATCACCCAGGGTTCTGCATGCTGGTCTGAAATATTAAATAATCGTCCTCCCAGGACTTCAACATCCTCCAGGTGTCCTTCGCGGGCCATCAGGTAGCCGTAAACATCCATTCCTGCAAATGCAAACATAACTGACATTTTACCTGAACAGCAAAAAGGTTCCATGTTTCCATGTAGTGTGGCTTAGACTAGTGAGGAGCTGTCCACAGGACACATGGTGACTGTCAATCAAGCCATGAAGATAAAAGAGGCTTAAATGCAAAATACATTTGTGACAGGTACTAGGTCAGCTGATAAATACACAAAGACTCCTCTGATCCTGCAGCACACCTTTGATGAGGTACGGGTCCAACATCTGGGCTTGTTCAAATTTGAGGATGGCGTTCTTGGTGTCACCCGCCCTAAAGTAGACGTCTGCCAAGCTCACCAGGAGGTCCACGTTGTCCCGCAACAGAGACTTCTTCTCAAGAGAGCTGAGGCAAGATGAGGAGAGGAGGGAGGGACACATACACAACAAATAAACAAGACTGCCTCGTTAAAAGGGACAGTCACTTTGTACAAAGCCTTACTGCTCTACTCACCAAATAGTGTTGATGGCTCTTTGATTGTCCCCTGCATGTATAAAGGCATACGCTTTGACCCAAACAGAGAGCCAGTCCAGGTTGGGGATACTCTGGATCACATCCATAGTCATGGACGCCACTTCAGCTCCTTTGACTGATAAAGAGAGAAGACCTAAAGAGAAAAAAAGTGTATTTAAAGAGCACCAAGTTCCCTAAAAAGTACAAGCAGAACTTTTGTCCTGAGCCTGTCTGTGTCAAAACATGTAGACAGACTAAAGCAGGTACAAGTGTCTCAGCAAGTTAAATGTTGCTTGTTGGATGAAGACGCCTCTGTGAGCATGCATACCAATGATTGCATCCAGGGCGAGGGGACACTGTCTGAGGACCTCTTTGTAGCTCGTCACGGCAGAACGCTCCTGACCAGCTTTCCTGTACAGGTTAGCTAGCATCATGTTGATCTGCAGCGAGAAGGAACAAGAACATCCAGTTGATCACAATTCTCTATGAAAGCTAATGAGCCAAAATGAATGCACAAATGATAAGAAGTTATTGTTTGGCTTCACATAGTGATCATAGTATTTTTCATTATTTCAGAAAAACATTTTGCCCCTAAGTTTATCTAAGTAGAACCAGCAGGAAAGCTCTTACATTCTTAATCCAGTTGTAGAGTTTTTATATATTTCCAATAATAAATTACTGTGTAGGTTTATACCTTCAATAGTTTGGTTTGTTTTTACATTATTCCTTGAGGTAAAGACGTGGCTACACATCATTATTCAGTTTGGACCCATATTCAAATGTTGCGACTGATCACAACCTTGATTATTTGTGCAGCACCTCTGAGTTAACAGGTGTGAGGCCTGTATTATAAAAAGGGCAGATAAACCATGAAGGGACAAAATTAAATGAACGATGAGAGGAGCAGCCTACCTTCGGAGTCCTCTGTCTGGATGGAATCCCATCGAGCACTGCAATGGCATCTTTGTCCAATTTCAAAATGGTATAGCATTCAGCTATCTTGTACTTCACTTCAATTTCTGATGGCAAACTCTGAAAGACAACATTCAGCGTAATGTGCATTTTTCTATTACCAATCAAGGATTTTTTCATACATATATTTATACATTGTAAATGCAAGTAAAAGTGTCAAACAAAGATATTTTAGTGTCTACCAAGGTGCAAAATACTGTTTTGATACCTTCATCAAAACAACAAATGGAAAAACATATTTCTGCAACTGTTGTGTCATCCTGTAGTCTGTAGGTAATGCGGTCCTAAAACACACCTGTGCCTGTATGTTCGATGCAGCTCCACCAGTAGACGTGCGGACTTTTGATGTTTTGCTGAGCACCTTCTTCTGTTGCAGTGCCATGCTGTACTTGCAGGCAGCATTACGATATTCCTTATCATGAAAGATGGAATCTGCGTGGTAAACCAACAGCTGGTACTTCTGCGCAGGCGAGAACAGCTCTCTTGAATCAAAAACATACAAACAATAAAAGTAGTTAGAATCAGAGTAGGTGAAACAGAGAAAGTCTCTGTATTGCACATGCTAACGCAACTTGTTAGTAGAAGATGCTAAAAGCACTTGATTGGTTTAGCCATATTTATCAGCTGATGAATTTTCCAATATTAACACAGCTGATCCAGCACATACTGGCAAGTGTTTCTGGTTGAAATACCTTAACCACTACTGGGTTGATTGCTGTGACATTTTCTACATAGTTCCCAGATGATGAACACTAATGAATGTGTGGATCCCCCAACTTTCCTTCAGGCCAGCATGAGGTTGATATTTCTGTTTTTTTAATAGATGTATCCACAACTACTAAGACATCCATCTTCCCCTCAGTACAGATTGTAATAAGCTTATAGCTTATCCTCTGACTTGACTATGACAAAATATCTACAAAACAATAACAATATGAAAACCATAACAACAAATAAAGACAAAGTGCCTACTCTAAAAAAACAGGCGTGTAAAAAAGCAATCCAAGCAGTTTGAATAAAGAGTAATGTTAGAGGGATCCTGCTTCAGCTGTCTCCTACTTGTGAGAAGTAATGTTGGGCTACATCACAACAAATACACTGAAATTTTGAAATCACGACTATTAACATAATAACTCGTTTTAGATTGCAAAGAGGGAAAAGGCACGCTTTTAACAATATATGTGATAATTCCTCCAATGTAATACTCGCTGATCGGTTGACTTTACAATACTTCAAGCTAACTGCTAAATGTAGGCACCAATAACTGTAGGAGACGCTACATATGACTATTTCTTGGAACAGAATGTACACTATGTCCTGAACTATTATATAATTTAAATAGTTATTCGCGGATTTTCTTGGGCTGTGGGTTTTGCGGCCGTGTGTTCGCATTGATTTAGAAGCCTTACGGTTACAATCATTCATGTTAACTGTTGTTGTCTAGTTAGCTTTGGGCTATCACTGTCACGGGCTGACAACACAACACACTGGTGAAAAAAAGCACCCTTCGGGAAATAGACGGACCCCGCCCCGACACTTACGGATTGTTATTACTCATCGTCAGCAATAAACTGCTCAATATCCGGACATTAGAGTGAAGGCCAGCGGCTGCCATATCCCGTACGTGATCTATTACATTCATGTTCGATTAGGTTTAGGGCTTGCTTTAGGTTTCCGTCTCAAGTTAAAAGTTTGGGCTTGTAAACAGCAAACGTTAGCTAGCTTCTGTTGTATCAAATATGGCGCCGAACAACCTTCCTTCCGCATATTGCTGCTTTTAGGTGCTCTTCACAAGCTCGTGCTTTCAACTACTATTCTTGTAAATATGATATCTTCAGGAAGCCTGGGACTTTGGTAAACAAATCCAGTTTATATAGAGTTTATTTCAATTTTACAAACAATTAGTGAAATGCCTAGAGTGAAAATCAACGTTTGACGGATTAGTAAAACGTTTTCATTTCCCTTCAATAAAGTAAGTAAGGTCACTTAAGCAACATATTTCCGATGGTCATGAACGCATCTTGTGTACTTGCAGCAATATATTGTATTTAGTAACGTTAATTTATGTGAAGCTACTAAATTTAACATTGATTTTGGACAACGACTGTTAATTTAAACACTTGTTTAACGAAGACACATGACATAAATATAATCCATTAAAAACTATTTGCTATTCATTAACATCAGAGATAGCTTTTGGTTTTTATCTTTCATGCCTTGAAATACCTGTATATGTATGGAGATCATTTTGTTTCTTTATCAAACAGTCAAAACAAGTGGTTTGAGAGAGAAACTTTCCACACTTTTGCTTTCAAACTCTAAACTTTTGCTTTCAAACTCTAAACTTTT
>JAVQJL010014296.1:0-23829 GCA_036024295.1 Nannoperca obscura
TGTGTGTGTGTGTGTGTGTGTGTGTAAACAGGGCATCTGCTTCTATTGATTTTTTGTATGTCTGCTCTGAGTCAGTGGCCAAGTTTTGAGAATTCCATATATTCTGGCTCCCTCTCAAAACTACTCTTTGATAAATGCACTTTAGGTTTGTCTTTTGTACCAAACCCCATTATTGGCCTTCCTCTCTGGCTATATAAAAACTGCTAATTTTTCAATTTTGTCAGTCCAGTTGAAAGTTTTTGTGCTGCATTTACCATTGCACTAAAACCTACAATGCTCTTATTATGCACAGCATTCATTTGAGTGACACAGCAGTAATTTCCTCTTTAATGACTGTATTGTCCTCTCGCCTCTTCTCCTCTCTTCATGGACATTAACTTTTATTGTATAATAGCTTGGCTTTGACGCTACACTAAGTTTGCCTTTACGGTTGTTCATAAACACTGACCACAGTTGCACATTATGGCTGACATTTCTAAAGTGTAAAGTAAAAGAAAGTCCTTGAAATTGTCTATGATGAGAGTGTTTGGGTCAGCAGACATGTGGAACTAAAATCCTGGTGGATGGTTTGGCTGTAGTATTTGAGGCTGATGATAAAGATGCAGTTTATAACCATAGAAATGAGGTGCACAAACTCAAAAATTGAATACGTATCTGCAAAAAAGCTAAATATATATATTTTTAAAAGTATTTTTGTCAACCAACACTAAAGACCACCCTTGAACAGAAACAGGGGCATACGTCCCCACTAGATATGACCACCTGTCATCACATGACTGGGTAGTATGCTAACAACTGAGTCAACTATATGACAATTTAGCAAACTCCATCTGCTGAGGATGACCATAAGATGCGACTGAAAGGTCAGGAAAAAGCTTGCAAGCAATAGTTGAGTCATGATCATTTTGTCAAACCCCGAATCTGTCTTTGTCAATCAAAGGACTAACATCCAGAAACGCTGAGAAACAAACACGCATATTTGGTTTCTTGCCTAGAGTTAGATGAAAAAGTTGATACCACTCTCATAACTGTGCGCTACGAAAGGAGCTAGAACGACTAGACGACTAACTTAGCAAGCTAGACATATCTAGTCAAGCTAGCAAGGGAAAAAGCTAGCCTCTCCAAAGCTTAATAATATACCTAACAATGCTCACCAATTAGCATGTTGTAAAATGTGCTTATGTACAGATTCAAGTGACTTTCAGAGAGTCAAGCTAGCTAATTAGCCCCTTCTTCCAGTCTTATCCTAAGCTAGGCTAATCCCTTTCTGGATCTACTGTAGCTCTGTAGTGAACACACAAGCATTAGAGTGGTGTTGACCTTCACTTCTAACTCTCAGCAAGATATTAAGTGTATTTACCAAAAGGTCAGACTATTCCTTTAAGAAGAAGTTATTACTACAATTTCTCTCTCCTCACTAGCATTAATTTGTATTATTTACTACATGTACAACTCTTTGCAATTGCTCCTCAACATCATGGCAACAACTAAATGCATGTAGTTCAAAATGAGCAACAAAAGTCGCATGTTCTCAATTTAGTCTTTGTTGTCACTATTGCTCACTATAATAAGCGGTTTCAAACTGTTTGTTGTTGGTGCTTTGTTCGTTTCCCCATGAAGTCTGCCACTGCTCGGATTCCAAAATTTCCGTCTACCTCCAATCTGCAATTCAAATGGAAAGAATATGCAGAATAGACCAGATGGTGTATCCCAGCCTGCTATTCCCCATCCCATCAGCGAGCCCTTTCCGTGCCTATTCTCTTGCACCCCCTTAAACACAAATTACAAATGTCTCAGATGAACCGATTTGCACATTTATTGAATTAATTCATATTTAGAAGATTGAGGTAAACATATTTTTCATATCATTGTCTCAGTGCTCTAGGACTCTGTGTTAAAATGTATATGCTGCCAAGCAAAAGTTGATAATGCAGCAGCATTTGTGCTTGATGTCGAGCCAATGCAAACAGTAGGATTTCCCATTTTCAGCAGGCCTCCAAGATTTCAAACATGTTGACTTTCCCCTTGTCTATTTGTTTGCATGTACTCTGCCAGTTCAGTCATAAAAATCTGTCAATCACGAGTCCATCAACCCACCCAAAGATGGGCCAGACATCCAGTCTCACAGTGCTGAATGTTTAAGCAACTTTCGCCTGCCAACCTTTGGCTTTCATAACCCCCCCCCCCCCCCAAGAAAAGGGCGCAGGAAATGATCATTTGCATCTCTGCCAACCTGTCAAGTCAAACCCTCGCCGACAAAATGAACGCTGTCAAGCCCTGACATGACGGGCGATTTTGCGCACACATGCCAAAGTGTGTCAGGAACTCATCTCCCCACCTGTCCTTCAACGACGCCACGGGATGCCATCTTGCTTTTACGCGCTCTCACTGACGAGAGGGGGGACGTGGCGCCTGATTTCCCCAAAATAGACCCCACGTCCGTCTCGTGTCCTTCTTGGCAGCACTGAGTCTTCCTTGTCATGACACTTTGTCAGAAAGCTACGCAAAGTAGCAATTTGCCCAGGTATCTGCAATCCAAATTTTAAATGCAAGCGAGACATGATCCCTCTAAATTTAGATCAAATCCCATTAAGCTTG
Organism: Nannoperca obscura; assembly: GCA_036024295.1. Classification (NCBI taxonomy): domain Eukaryota; kingdom Metazoa; phylum Chordata; class Actinopteri; order Centrarchiformes; family Percichthyidae; genus Nannoperca; species Nannoperca obscura. The sequence goes on from JAVQJL010014296.1 coordinate 2,599, forward strand.
CAAACATCGGTGACACACTGTTGAAGGGCGTGGACTAATAGTCTAATTCAAGATGTTCATGCACTGCAATGTTTAACAGCTACTTTTTATTTCGTGCCATTACTTTTGCAGTTGGGGTCCATTCTGCTATGTTATTCGCAGATTTATTTGTCTGAATTAAGACTGAACACAGAGGTATTAATTGCAAAATTCTTGAAAAGGAATATTTAGAAATATGGTGTTTAATTTGGTGTCATTTGATGTTTTTTTAACGCCTGTTTTTATGCAGAAACAGAAAGATATATTACTTCCCCTAAAAGTAATCACGTTGCAGTGTTTCTGGTGAATGTAATGCCATTTATGTACTGCGGGTATTGCTGATGGTGATGTCTTTACTGTAAATATTACGTTTCATGACCGTGGGTAGGCTTACTGTACTCATGTTTGAATTAAAAGACTGTGTAGAGTAGACAACATCAGCCTGACAACGGGTTTATTTGACCTATAAGAAGCTTTTCACACCTGCTTTGAAATTTCCACAGTGCACCTTAACAGCTCTTGATAAAGGGTGTTACTGTCACGCTGCTGGGGCATAGAAACAAGCTGTTAAAAAGCTCTAAGAACACCAATATCAGTGGCATTCTCCAGAAACGAAAAAAAGAAACCCTGTCTATTATTGCTGAGGCAAAAATACGGTCAGGTGCTTTGTATTCTCTGGGTGTTGTGATGTCCTGTTTTCACTCAGATGTCAGACTACAGGCTAATGTAAAGCCCATAAAATGAAACCCATAAAGCAAGCTAGCCCCAGATTCTTGATTAAAAAGAGTAGATTACGAGCCGTATTGGCTGCTCTGTAGACATAAGTCATACTCGCTGTGTCTGTGTGTGAGCACTATGGGAGAATTTGCAGTCAGGTTTCCCCTCCCTTTTCACATATACCACCGCACTCGGGGACCTTCCTTATACATATCATTGCTGCCCTCTGCAGTTCTACACCCATTTGCTTCTTAATGAAGACGGCACAGCCAAATGAGTTGATAAGACTATAATAAGCAGCTGTATGACAATGTCGAATTTCTAAATTGGACAGGCTTTCACTGTCCCATGATGGGGTTTTTGTGGAAAGCATTGTTCATTTTGTCATAAAATTATAAAACAGCCATTTGTAATGACAAGATATCAGCTCTGCACATTCTTTGCAAGTCTTAATTCCTCCTCAGTCCAACAAATAACATCCTCACAAATCGACTCAAAAACATTGCAATCAGAAGAACAACCAGAGCTCAGATCTTCACTTTAAACTGTTTCTAGGACAAGTCCGCCGTCCTATTTTTTTGGCCACTAAAACACAGATCCACAGTGACATATATTTTCAATCCACACCTGTGGTGTGATGTGCCTTGTGACACACAGCTCAACTCTTCCCCTCGGGCCTGCCCGCTCGCCGGCCTGCCTGCCGCATAACAGGAGAATGCAATTAATGACAGATGGCCAGGAGATGACCACGTCCTTGAGCCGCGAGCCTTATTGGCACATACCGCTAATTATATCACATATAACACAACTAAAAGCATAATAAATCTGGGAGAGAGTGGAAGGTTTTATGCAAGCCCTCTCCTCTTTTTCCAAGTGGTAAATTGCTCTGCTCTTGAAATATCTACAACCTTATGACACCCATACTGCATTAGCTTAATTGCCTTTTTCTCTGCCCAGGTTCCAGGGCCCTGAGAAACAGAAGAAGAAGGGGAAAAAAAGAAGCAGTCGCAGCTAAGAAATGTTAGGGATCTTTACACTGATTAACAACAATTGGGGCCGATTAGGTTTCATCGCCTGCTAAAAAGTGAATCGAGGCGAGAGGACATGAAATTACGATTACTGTGGCAAAACTGTCAAACACTGTAAAAGGTTCATTAATTGTACTCTGATTCTCTCACTGACAATGACATCATCAGTACAGTATATTACGCGTTATTATACGTTTGCATGACATTAAACTGTACGACAATACTGTTAAATAAAATAAAAAATAGACAGACTGAGTCACGACTCGAGTCTGTAAGAGTTAAGACTTTATGAAACTCCATTAATGAGGACACTTCGTCAGCTCACCTGAGGAGCCTCAGAGAGTCTGGCGCTCGCAAATGTCCACGTAGACAGCTTGTGTCACTGCAGGGTTTTCCCCTCCACACCGAGGCACGCTCCCCACTCTCGCCGCCCAACCCTTCCCATCTCACCCTGGGCTCGTTATGGGGAGAGTGATGACGGTGTCTCGGAGCAGCTGCTGCAGGGACGGCTCTGCCAAGAGACGGGAGCCAAGCTCCCCCGCCGACGCGCTAAAAGAATCCTGGACACGTGGAAACGTACAGCCCGGGCTATCCGAGCTTCAAATATCCCGAGTCACAAGTACTTTTCCAACGTTAGCCATTCTCAAATAATCAGAAACCAAACCACTTACCATGAAGCACTTGGGATTTTCATTGCCTACCTCAAACAAAGGTTCATGCACTCCACACATGTACAATCAATGGCTGATATCGACTCTGACATGAACAACGGGGCCCAGGCACATGCACACCAACACATCTAAGTGATGAGCGAATTGATTGGTTTCCCTGCAGGTTTGTTCATTACTTGTTTGTGAATCATCAGTTACTGTTTTATTTTGACGCAGAAAGAATTTGCAGATTATGGAACAAAAGACTGAGGCTATGTGTATAATCCCATGCAAACACTGTGTGGTCATTTCAGGAGTAGCTGCATTCAATAAGATCCTATGCATTACTGTATATGCAAGAACACTAAATTAATAATGAGACATATCCAAATGTTTCAATTGCTAAATACTAAACTGTCTCTAATTTCCTCTCCCTCATACTTTATTTCCCCCACTCATTCTATATCATTTGTATTTTCCACTGGCTTATCTGCAGTAGACTCTTGTCCCCTGTGATATATTTACCCTTAACCTAACGACCTGGCAAATTAGTCTTAGCCTTTCATCCCATTGTAGATTATGCTGCAACACAGGCACGGTAATAAGCCGTCAGACAAAGTAAATGTCCACGATGTAGGGCACAAATCTTATTTGGCTGGCGGCAAAGTCCACAAAGAAAGCTGAGTATTTAAGCGGGGCTGCTTACTCTGGTGGAAATTTAGATTTATTAACATATTTCATTAAATATATTGAGCAACCGGGGACATGGGGTTCAAATATTTGGATGCAGGAGCTATCTTAAGAGAATTTCAGAATTTTCAGAATTTAATTCCCTAAAATGCAATAAGTGGGGGCTCTTCCCCTTGCAATGCATGGAATAAAAAATGGGAAAGTATAAAAAAGGAAATGCCAGAAGTTTGATGTTTGCAAATGGCATGCAGATACATAAAAGTTTAATTACAGAATACAAATAGGAATATAAGGCACTTTCTGAATTGCTTTAAAGCTCAGGAAGGTGAAAATCCAAGTTTGATTCAATTTCTCACAGGTGCAATCACATTTATTTGCATTCATCAAAAATATTTGCCTATATCCAACAACCCCCTGTTCTAAATAATCCCCTGTCCTAAATAAATGCTTTCACCATTTTGCAAGTTTGAGCTCTATCAACAAACAAATGAGCTCCGGCTGCATGTTCCTCACTAATTACCTAAACAAAGCAACATTTCTGAAAAAAAGTGTTGAATAGGAAAAAGAAATGACTAAGTGGACTGCAGCGACGGCTGCTCAGCTGAGTAAGCACAGCGGGACAGATTTCCCCCGTCACCGCAGAGGGGAAGTGAACTGGCCAAACTAAGCGTTAAAATCACAGAGGCAAAGAGAAGGGGTGGAGCAGGACCCACCCCCCACCACCCACCCCCTGGGTGTCTGCTCTCACAACTACAGTACATGTGCAGTTAAACTCACAGCTCTGTGTGTGATGTAAAGAGAGAGGATTTCCACTGAACGCCAGAATAAATAAAGAGGAGACCGTGGCGGCACGCTGGAGTGAGGGGAGAGGAGGGAGAGAGAAAAAAAAAAACCCCACACAGATGGGGAAATCAATAAGGGTGTGTGAGAAACACTCTGAATGGCTTGCATTTCCTCACTGGTCATCAAAAGGTTATTTTACACCCAAAAGCATGTATTGATTGCACACACCCGACGGGTTCTCTCAGAGACAGCGGAGGAATATCTGCTGGGGGAATTTACACGGTATTTATTTTTTGCATTAGGATTAGGGTGGGCGTTGGGGACGATCAATGCTTGTTTAATGTAGCTGCAGGGATCAAGACATGAATCATAGGCTCTGGGGCTATTACATTTTATTTGGCATTATCACTGGTAGGCTTAAGGGCCCAGCAATCCTTCGGTTTTGTCAACATATGGAATTAAAGTTCCATGTCAACTCTCACGATGGTGCCAAACATATCTGGCACCAACGTGGACGTCCATTTCAGAACTGGCGGCGCACAAATAATGGCTAAATATATGACAACCAGGCTGGGGGAACAGATAGAGCTAAAATATTAGGCACCACTTTCTAATAAGGCACCCTCTATAAAGAGAAAACTAGCAAAATGGCCGATTTAATTTCAAATGACTTGATATTAACTTTCCTATCGTGGCAGGGAAATTCACAAGTTTTAGAAGTTGGAACTTGTGATTTTTGGCACAACAATTGCTAATAATGGCTAATCATTTCAGCTCTAGAAAAATCTCTCGAGCTATCAATCTTTAATTAATTCCTCAACGGACCGTTTGACTACGACATGTCCAACGGTATGGAGGATCTGGACCAAAACCCGTTTATTAACAACATATTAAAATGTACTGCACGCCTGAAGGGTTATTGTAAGCACTCCTTATTAATGACTTAGTAATGGCTTGACTATTGATAACTCACCAGCCAGAGATTTCTTTCAACCTGACAAAAGTGTTGGTCTTATTAATGGCTTCTAACTAATATCTACAAAGCATTAATAAATGCTTTATAAACCATTAAAAAGACTTTAAATTAAGCGTGCCTTATTAGAAAGTGCTACCAAATACTCTTATGATGAAGTAACAAAGATTACTGGGACAAAAATAATGTTTTTGCCTTTTAATCCCAAGTCTTCTTATTAGCATATTGGCTGTCAAAAGTGAGAATGTATGAAAAGAAACTAGGACAAGTTTCATCTCAGAGACAATGACAGCTTCCCCTTGTCAGGAACTTTTTCTGTGCAAAGACCTTTGGGTATATGCCACTGTCAAGCAGTTGGCATAAATTGCCTTAGCCTCAGCGTTTGGAGATGACCAATTCCACCAAAACATGCATCATCATGACACGCTACTATGTTGCCGCAGCAGTAGAGATCAATTCATCAGCAGATATCTGAGCATGTAGAAAATGTTTTATCGTGCAATATGGTTGGCGGTGAAAAATAGCAAACGCTGGATCAGGGCCAAGACAACAAGCGCGGCTTTTCTGCTGATGAAGAAAAGTTAACGGAGAGAGAGCATGGATCATTTTCACTCTCCCATCATCGTGCCATTCCCAGCACTCGGCCCGTCAACCCCCAGACATTCATTGACATGGACCACATAGCCAAGCAGCAATCCTGTGGTTCAAATGAATAATTCAACCATAACCAATAAGCCAATGTTCCAGCGCTCAGCCTGTGACACAAAAACGATAACATCCTCACTTGTGTCTGTTGAAATTACAGAGATTAATAAGAGCGCACAAACGTCGCGCACTGACAAACAACAACCGCCATGTTTGATTTGAAAGGATTTGGGGGAGGAATCTATTTATGAGCGGCTTTGATGTGGCATACATGGGGCAGAGAAACAGAGACACACAGTTCTATCAAAAAGTGGATTTGCTTGATCTGATTTAACTAATTGAGGATGCAATATAGTTCCTAACAGCCATGCATCAATCACTCTTTACAACATTACAGCCAAGGGGAAATGTATGCAGTATTCTAAATGGAAAGGTAGCCAGTCAGCACTGACTAATTGTGACTTTACATAAGAGTAATATGGCAGCTGCAGCTCAAATAAAATAATTCACGTTATTTTACTGAAAAGCAATCCTAAGTTTAACAAGTTGCATCACTGGATGAACACGATTCAACTATTTTGATAATCAATTAAGGCCTTTACTCAGTAACAACACTATTTCAGTGCTTTGGGCTAAATGCTAATGTCAGCATGCTAATTTGCTCACAGTGACAATGCTAACATGCTGATGTTTAAAAGGCTAAATGTTGTCCATGTTCACCATCTTAGTTTAGCGTGTTAGCAGGCTAACATTTGTTAAGTAGCACTTAGAGTCCAGAGGTTTGATAGGAATGTCGTTACGTTTGCAGGTGTTTGGACTTAATCCAAAGTATTGGACAACTTTAATTTTGACCTGATAATGGGAGTACAAGTTATTACAGTTCATCCTGAGTGGAACAAGAATTAATGAATGTTCTTTGCATTCGACAGTTTAGTCAGTAATGAACCAAAAATGACATGCAAGTTGTCTCTCTTCCTTCATTTCTCACTATCTTTCACACACATGTACCCAGAATTCTAATGAAAACGCTGATTGTCAACTGTGATGACACCATAACCGCCCACAGGAGACTGCTACTACGTCCTTATTATCCTCATTTATATGACAGGCAGCACAGCAGCTTTTTGGTTTCTCACCTCACGGCAAGACGGCCCTGGGTTTTAAGCCTCGGTGAGGTCAGCTCGTGCCTTTCTGTACAGAGGTTGCATGTTCTCCACGTGTCTGTGTGGGATTCTTTCCACCCTGAGGACATGCATGTTAGGTCTTCGCCCTTGACCAAGACGCTGGCCTCAGAACTAGAGTTGCTCCCCTGGCGCTGCACTGTGGCTGCACACTGCTCCTACATAGCTAGGAAGGGTCAAATGCACAGGACAATTTTCCCCACAGGGGCTAATAGCAGAATAATTTAAAACCGATAACTTAACTTGAACATTATCTGACATTCTGAGTTTCTGCAGAGCAATGCAAAGAAAAGATAAAACTGAAAACAGCAAAATAATTACATGTCAAAGGAGAGAGACAACCTTCAAAATAATAATGTAAAGTTTTTTTCAAGGGAGACTTAAAAAAAAAAAACGATAGGGCCTGTAAGGTTCGTGTAATTGTGTCCATCTAAGAATTGAAGTGCTTTAAAGTTCAGGCTAAAGCTGAATACAGAGACAAGATGGTCGCCTTAACGGTAATGGTAGCCGACAGTGTGATTAGCCACTGACAGCACCATTAGCCAGGAGAGTCATCCACTTTAGGGGCTCACTTACGTTCTGTTTCTTTCTTGTGGCACATCTGTGCCTCTATTTTACCTGAAATCAAACATTTTTCTATCTTTACACAAGAGTTACAGGGAAAGGTGGTGCTGACGTGTTCAAGGTAGCAACACTGAAAGGGGCTTTTGCTCCTTAAGCATGACAATCCCTGATGCTTATGCTGCTAATGATACACAAAAGCCACATGCAAACGACGGACACCTCAAGTACTGTAGGCTGCGGTGCAACCAACACACTCAGGACAGCCAAACACTACAGCCATGGATCAATATTGCTTTCTCTTGACAAGGAGTGATTGATCACAGACCGACATGAGATTTCAAGATGAAAACAGCAGGTGTCTTCTCTGGAGGAGGATGTCGAGTAACGGAGCGGTGCACCTGCTGATAAAACCGACAGGCCGGCAAAGACATAGAAACCAGAGCCTTCACTCGCCCACGCATCTGACATGACTAGAGAGACTCAATTGAAGAGCCTGAGATTGTGGATGCAGCAGCTCTTGCCGCTGCTGCTGCTGCTGCTGCCTTGGAAGTCTGCTACACCAGTCTCCTGCTGTTTTGAAATGATTTTTGATTGAGGTTTTTTGGTGTTGTGTCAGTTGCGGAGCGACATGCCCTGACCAGTGTTAAAGTGAGGCTCTTTTCCAGCGATTATGTGACTACAAAATGTCTGTTTTGATGGTTTTAGGTGGTTGTCTCAGAAGCAACTAAATGTTTGCGTGCCAAGGATTTATGTGCTTTTAAAACTGGAACATTCTGAACATGATGGACACAGTGAACAAGGACACTTTGACATTGACATCTAAATGGACTAATTCCAATTTATTCTTTAATAGGAGGCGACTGTTTTTCGGCTTTCTTTTGCTCTTTTTCACACTACTGGCTTATGGATTGCCTCCAGTCAAAATATTATACCTCTTTCTACCCCTTTATATCATGTTTCTGTCACATCAGTCACAGAAAAGCTGCCTCAAAAGTCCCTTTAGTGTTTTACCAGTAGACTGATTTAACATAGCACCCTGTTATCACAGCAACCACCACTGATAAGACAGGCTTTTATCACAAAGCAGATGTTTAAAAGGGACAAAGCATGTAAAATTTCATATGCCGCACATTCATCTCCCCTATTGTCCCGCTGTCTGTGTCACCCTGATTATATATCTACAGAAATTGCAATGCAACGAGCGTTTGGAGCATGAGGCATCCATTCGGGATTGATTACATGGATATCACATCCCATCAAGGACATCAGTGGGGCCCTGGCAGGCTTAAGTAATTCAGTAATGTTCAGACATGTTTAGCCAGGCTTTTGATACTTCAAAAAGGTTGAAATGTTTGTGATAACATCTCTTGACATCTATTCATGTGATGGTCTGAGTCGGTGGATGCAACGTGTTGCAGGCTTTCTAAAGGGCAGCGGTGGCCATGGAGAGGCAAAGGCATGTTTGAATCATGACATTTCATGACAATTCATGACAAAGGGGACAACTTCGATAGATGTGTGTGCTGGATTTTCATGCTGTCACTTACAGACCATTTTAAAGTGGAAATGTGTTGTGGAATAAATTTGATATTCTCCATGAATACATAAGTTAATGTTTAAATCGAGCTGTTATAGTTGCTGAGTGGCTATTTCCAGACTGCTGACACAGGTACACTGTGGGAGGAGTAAAGATTATGTATGCCTCTGGGAGAGACAGATGCATTTATACTGTTTCAACATCTGGATATAATGTACTCAAGGCGGTTTGAGCGATCAGATTTCAATATGTCTTGAATGCTTCTCGAACGCGTACACGCTTTTCGGAGATCATATAGCGTTCTGATCTACCCCAAGACACATTAAGTGTAATGGGTTTAAAGAGACTGTCCTCCCAAGACAAACGACCCCAAAATGTTAACACTGTGACATAAGCCCTCTAACGGCCTTTTCAATTATGATGGGAGCAAAGGAGAAAGTCAGGTGACGTTACTATAGCCTAACAATGTCCGCGTAGGGGGGGGGGGGGGGTCAGGGTACATGGCTGTCAACCAACAACAAAACATTGCACTTTAACACAGGAGACCACTTTAAGCATGACTAAGATGCCCTAACCTTAACAAAGTACTTTTAAAAACCCAAACCATGATCTTTCCCTAAACCTAACAAGTCACTTTTGTACCTAAATCTAACTAAACCTTTATCCACATTATAAAACTGAGTTCTTCTTCAACAATGATATGTAACGGTATTGGAAGGCACAATCAAATGATGTTGATGAAACACTTCTATGTGTCATTCTAGAGGGCATGTACAAACAATGTATTTTGGTGTAAAATTTGTTGCAAATGTTGTAACAAGTACCTATAAATGGTCTTTTTAAGTGCATTTAAAAAATAAAAAAAACCTACCACCTATTTTTAAAAAACAATATCTGAGAAAGCCTGGAGGTCAACGTAACACAAGCCTTTCACTGCGCACTAGTAACATCTTCTCTACGTACGCAGCTGTGTCGGCCTCAAGCAGCACCTGAGAACAATTGTGCATTTACCCGCTGTGACATTTACAGTATCAGTACACATGGTGAAATGTGCCAAATATAATAAACCACAAAGCCTGTTTTCTATCCTTGTTGCTTCAAAGCATTGGTTCCCAACCTTTTAAACGTGTGCTTTAACATGACTTACTTTTGACATTTTAGGCATACTAGCTGCATGGCTCTAGGGCCGGCAAAGTTGGTATGTTGGTTTGTCCCCCACCTTGGTCTAGACTGAGATATCTCAACAACTATTGGATGGATTACAATGACAATGTTTTACAGACATAAGATTTATATGATCCACTAGGGTGTCATTGGTTTGCCTCAGAGTACATTTTTAGCTATCTCAATTTAAATAGAAAATGCCTCAAAGCAAAACATCAATATATCCATATTATTAAAGCTAAAACCGCCTGCTTATACTGACTATGATCAATGGCTAATCCTCTCTAATGATTAAATATGTGTCTACTGTATCATAATTCTTCTGCGTCCTCTCATCTGGAGGTTTTTTCACATCCATTATCTCAACTTAGCCTGATCAGAGGTCAACATAAATAACCCCGACAGAGTCCAAAGGATCTAATACATTAGTGGAGCATGGAGTCAGGTTGAAGCAGTTTAGTGGGGAGGCGAGTTCCCACATTGAGATGGTCTCCCTCTTCCTCAGACAGGCGGGGGTCAAGGTTGGGAGGTAATCCAATAAAGTTGATTCACCGCGTTGCTGTAATATGGGGTCACGGCGTTCTCAGATGCTGGGAGAGGAAGGAACACTGGTAATTGTCCTTGAGAAACACCACTGGTAGACTAATGCGCATCAAGCCAGTCGTGAGTTATACTGACGGCGTTATTACGAACCTGCAATTAAAGCTCAAAACTGTGCTGACTCAGATCTTTTGAGACATATAAGTCTTTGGCTTGTCGATGATGTGACTTTCCTAACGTGTACATGGAGAACAATGCTAAGAAGCATGGCAGCGCCTACCCCAGGGATGTGGGACTGGCCTTGAGGGTGCCAATCGATCTGTTATGGAAATTGCAATGGCTACTTGTCAATGGTGATGTCTTGGGAGGCAGGGCCACCTAATTGGTTTAAAAAGTATTGCGCCATCGGGGGGGGGGGTCATCTCAGTGCTTGATATCTTGACCTAACCAGCGGAGTTTGAAAGCATGTGTAGGCATGAAACCATTTCTGTGCTCAGAGCTGCATATTCAACAACCCTCAATGAGAGAAAATGCATTGCAGCAAAGACAACATAAAAAAATGTAAAGAACCACAGCCCATCAGTGTGAAAGTTTCCTTGCTCAGGGGCTCTAAACAATTGTGGATAATGATCATTCGTAAGTGCACAGTTCTTAAAGGACCCCAGCACTTTCTTTTTTAAAACTAAAAAGGTCATGTCTCTATATCTTGGTTTTGCTCATCTCCCCCCTATTTTTGCTATTAAATCTTTGTAATTGTTTTCTGTTCTCACCCACTGCTTCTCCTCCCAGAAGATACAGTAATATCTAAACTAAAGAGAAATTGATTCTACTGCCCTTTCTCTGGATAATTTATATGTTGGACTTGGCTAATCTTCGGTAAATTGTGGTCCAAATTTGTAAAGGTCACAGATCCTGGATACGTTGCGAGGAGCGCCACGCGAGAGACGCTGCCTGTCCGAGCTCATCAGTGCGTAGGGTTGGCACACGCAAGGTGACAGACAGCATGGGGGTTGATCAATGTGCCGACAGCTATTAGGTAAGTGGGGCTGAAAGGGCAAGTGTGTTTAAGTGAGCTGCCAGGGATAGCATGGCATCCATCACTAAAATTGAACATCAGCATTGGAATTAGCTAGTGATGGTGTGTTTACAGCTGCAGTGCAAAAGTGTCAAATCAAATATTAGACACTGACACTTATATGGTCAAAATCATTATTACCAAGAAGAAGTTTTATTTGTGCCATGACAGCACCATTAGTGTTCTCAATGGAGTGTGAAGGTTTGGATCCGAAGGACAATGTCAATACAGGTCAGTTGATTGTCTGAATATCTGTGTGCGTGGGTGCTACATAATAATTATATAATAATAATTGCTTCAATTCCAACGTCCACACAGCCAGTTTACCAGATGGAGGGCCGAGGCTGTTAGCTGTTAGCACCATACTGACAATCTCCCACTTAACGAATGGAAGCTAGTTAACTTTTCTTGCTAACTTACACGTTCTGGGTAGGATACAAACTTAACAGCATCCAAATAGCTAACGGTGCATAACCAGATTATGTTCCCCAAACCAGATTAGTCACATTCCGAATGGCCTTGGTCCATTATTTTATGTGAAGCCCTCTGCCAGAAAGATCTAAGCTTGCATCGACATCACATCACCCCAATCCTGGCTTCTCTACATTGGCTCCCTGTTCGATTTTGAACAGATTTCAAGATTTTACTGGTCACTTTTAAAGCACGTCTGGGTCTGGCCCCAAGCTATATAGCAGAAATGTTGACCCCGAATGAGCCAGTTCGCAACATTAGACCCTCGGGCGTGGGGACCTCCTGGCCGTTCCAGAGTCAAGGTTTAAATCGAAAGGTGATCGTGCTTTTGCGATCAAAGCCCCTCGGCTTTGGAACGACCTGCCCGAGGAGATAAAGCTTGCAGAATCAGAAACTTCCTTTAAATCACTTCTTAAAACCCATTTTAATTTACATGCATTCATGTGATGTCGTCTTTTCTTGACATCGTCCTTTCATTGCTTTTAATGTTTTAGAATACTTAAAACTTTCTCCATTGAGTAGCATGCCATGAAAGTTGACGGCCCTTCTTCTAGCAGGCCTGAAGCTTACTAACTCACCAACACCGTTTCCACCTATGTCCAAATGTTTCATTCTCTTTTGAACAATTCACTATATCTGCAGTATCATTATGGTTTGCAGTATATTTCCTTTATACAAAAAAGTGGAGAGGTTTTAGGTTTTAAAAAGGGGGTTTTGTGTTTTTGAAAGCAGTTCCATCGTATCCATCATCGCCTTGGCCAAATGCAGTACCAAGGCCTCTCTTTTAAGAGCTGTATAATTTTCTTTGAGACCAGCCCATTTCACATTTCACAGCACCAAGGGCCCATCTTTGGCAACTGAAAGCCCAAAGCACTATTTCCAAATTTTAAAAAGGTCACAAAGATGTAGAGGAAAGGGCAGTCATGCCTCCCTCTCATCACCCTGTCACTGATGTGTGTCCACTAGGAATGGTAAAGGACAGGAGGGCCTGTGGCAACGTTTGATTGTGCAATGGCCCCCATGAGGGATCTGTGTGTGTTAACTAATGCATTCGGTAGGAAATCCAAAACAAATGGCAAATTAATCAGCCAGCTCAGGCAGCCCTTTGTTTTTTTACTTGAACACATGAGAATTTTAAAAAGCAATGTGGCAATAGTTGTTGACTAATAAATAACAGGACAATTGATTCCCATTATGGATGGTGTGAGCGAGACCCTGAGTCAGATCACGGGGGTGGTGAAAAGGTTAACGCATAGCTAAATGAAAACAGATAAGTTAGCCGGAGGATTTGTAATTGGGAAGCGTGGGGGAGAACGGGAAAGAAACAGTTCAAGGTCTGTAAAGGTCTAAAGAAACAAACTAAGATTGATCCCAAGAGATGCATTGTTTCTTTGCCTTTTTAATAGCAAATCAAGTAAGAATAGCAAAAGGAAAATAATGAACTGGGTACCCATAACGAGCTTTCATTGAACAACAGTCAAAGCACAGCGTGAAGCAGCCATGTGCTAACTCAAAAGATTCGACAAAAAAACTATAAATATAACTGTAAATATAGTAAATGGGATTTAGGAGATATTAGTACATATCATCATAATCATTTGAATTCTACACAAGCATTATAAAAAAGTTTGTCACATTCTGTCTGTCTTTTTCAAGCTCAAATTATGAGCTTTTTATTTTTATCAGTTATGCTACATAGCTACTAAGCTAGCTAAACTACAAAGCTACTTAGTTAGGGCAACAGTTCATCCACAGCTACAGTAAAACTGTCTATATAGAATACTATATATACTGTACCTGATAAAAATCAAAGTTTCCTAAACATTTCAATAAGAAATGCATACAGGTCATCTTTAACCCACTCATGGAAGATAATGGTAATAATACAAAAACGTACTACAAACAATTAAATATTTGAATTGGGTGAAAATTAAAAAACAAGATTTTCGCCTGGAATACCCTTTTGTCGTTACTGCAAAACAAATCATGTTTTTAGGTCATTTTTGACCCATCTATGCAACTTGCATTTATTGATAAGGACCAGTCCCTATTTGACGCATATCTATTTGATTTTAATGCTCACTATATACCTGTGACCTCATTCCAAAGATCTGTGGATTTCAAATGTAAAAGCTCTGCATAACATCTAAAGAAGTAGAATAGCTTTGTCCTCTTAAACCTATCTCAGATTCAGAAAGTTCCAACTCCGACCTTTCCCACACATTTGGCAATGCATCATCAGCCCTGAATGATCAATGATTAGTAAAATTATTAAAAGAGACAAAAGTCAAACTACATGAAATGAAGTACTGAAATGAGGAGCACATAATTCCCTGCAATGTCCTGACATGCCATGTGTTCCTTTCCATCCTCATACCTCCTCATGACCCCGGCTCTATTTATGGTAAATATGATCTGATCTGATCTGACTGACTTCCAGCAGTGGCAATCTAGCAGTTAGTAGTGTCAGTTATTTCCAAAACACAGGGGATAATTGGCCGGCCTCGAAGATCTGCAATTACGGCACATCATAATTAATGGCCCGCTTTCCGGAAATTATTCAGCTTTTGTCCTTTCACAGTTTTTTTTTTTTGTCTACAATTAAAGCTGCCATCTGAGGAAATGCAAACGCACAATTACAACAGACATAAAGGAGTGGTCATCACGGGCCAGTGTAACTTCAGTACTCATCACAGGTGAGGGGTAATATCGTAAAAGGCTGTCTAGCAGAGTTAGGCTGGCTGTCATAACGCAGGACCTCTCTGCCATCATGTAGGACACTGATGTTAGCCAACAGCACTATGAGGGCGCCAAACCCACACCACAGTCAGCTGAAAAAGTATTCTGGGGCTTTTGTTTGATGACACTGGGAACAGTTACTGTGTATATTGTAGTAAATAAACCACATCACTTTATGGTTTTATTTGTTTTGATATTGCAGGCGGGCTTTGAGATAGCTTTTTTCCTCCCCAACTCTATTTTTCAGTCTCATGACTCTTGCGTACGCGATGGTGGAATGCAGAAAGTATTTCTTTTCTCTTTAAAAAAATGAAAAAACAATGTTAATTGTAGCTACATTAGTGAGGCTTATTATGCTCCATACTTTTCTGTCAAAATGAAGGTAACATTCTTATTAGATGCTACCAGAGCGCAAAGTGACGCCTGAGCACTCCTTGTCATCTGCAAGTACTCAGCTTGTGGTGATGTAAAACAGAGAAACCAAGCAAATATTCGTATTTACGAAGCTAAAAATGGCACGTCTGACATTTCCACTTGATAACAAAAGTTGTCATTGATAAATGTTACTTAATTGATTCACCCTTATCACCAGACAAGCATGTCACTCTTACAGGAGTCTGGGAAATCCTGAATTAAGACCACATTTTACACCTGCTGCCAATGTTTTAAAGATTCTTTCTTTCTACAGACCTGCACATGGCAACTAATCACCATTAAAGGTTATGGCAAATACACTATGGTTAGCGTTAGGCAACTAAAACAACCAGTTAAGGTTTGGCAAAGATCTTAGTTGTGTTTAATAAAAAGACAAACGTTAATTGCAGGTCTGAGACTGGACTCAAACTCTAGTCTCTGGCATGAACGTCGCACTATGTGTTGCATATGGGGTGCACTACTTCCTGTAATGGCACTTAACATTGATATTGTATGAAAATTGCAAAGTGTAGAATCATCCTAGGAATACTGTGCTGAATCATTTAGTTTAGATTAATCACACTTTACAGAGGTTTTAATTTTAACATTGCGTTCTGGGAATAACAATTTTAACCTCAAGTTAGAAGCAAGGTATTATGATTAATTCATCTATTGCCTCAACTGAGCTACATTTATTATATGCAGCATTTTCATATTCAGAGATTAAATGAACCTCCAATTCACTTACAACTTGAAAGTGGTGTAAAACTGAGCAGTGATTTAAAGCAAATACAACGCAGATACAGTTATTGAAAAGGTATGTCAATTTATAACTCTATGACAACAGAATTTACAGCACGGCAAAATTGAAGAGGACTGGTGAAAAACATTTGGACACAGCTCATGTCTCATGTGACATCTGCTGGAACACACGAGCACACTAGCATGAATCACATTGCTGAAGCTGTTTATGCAATGCAGGGAAAATGAAGCACATACACAAAGTGGAAAATTGGCCCTGGACATTAGGTAACCAACCATTTTTTTGCAGCTTAATTCTGCTCTGAAGTGGTAGTACGCAAACCTCTTTTACAATTCTGCTCACAAACAATACAAGCGGGAATGCTGCAACTATACAGTACAAACAAACAAAAAATGAAAAGGCACATCATTCGGTTTCATTTTGAAATTCATTCAAATTCATTAATTCATGTATTAGCAGTGGCCAAGGACATGATCACACTCTCGTTCCCTCGCGAAGAAAATAGGTTGCAGCTGCTTAGTAAGCGGCCAAAACACAAATGGTCGGCGCCCCCTTTAGAGTCACTGTCGATTTTGTCGGCCAATAATGCTTTTGTCATGCGGAGAAGTTAAATAAAAGTGTGACAAAGACGAGGATGAGCAATGCCCTATAAACTGAGGTGAGCTCGATAAGCGCATGTGTTTGTTAATTTGGTTGAGCCACGGGTGTTCAACACATCATTTATTCAATGACTCACTCGTGCACCTCAGATTCGGCACAATTACGCGAGCCTCCGTTCTCAGCGTCGAATTGCCTGTGCCTCATTTCGTGAAAGTCTCTGAATATAAACCTAGTTTCCTGAAGGAGGGTCACTGCAAGCACAATTCATCTCATTATGGGTTGAGAGCTCTTTCCACAACATCTACCTGAACCGTCGGCTTTTTGACTATGAGAACAGCGGCTTGTCATCAGTTGCTCTGTCATTCTAGCTCAGGACCAAGGCCCTCTGCACATGATCAGCAGCATGAGCTGTACTCACAGCAAGGTGGGGCACGGAGCACAGTGCAGAGGCACTATGACATGATGGCTAAACCAGGACATTTGAAAAACAAGACAATGAGGTTAGCAAAGACCATTTGTTTGTTATATATTTCAGAAGACAGTAAAAACCAACGATCATGAAAGGTTTAGGTGAAAAACAGACTAAGCTGACATTGATCAAGCTTAAAACCTGAGCCCAAGTTATCACTTCTTTTAGGTTTAGCACTCTCAATGAGAAAACAATGTTGGGTTTTTTTACCAACACAAAGATATTCTGGCGCTGATCATGTATAAAGAGTATAAGACAAACTCCATGCCTTTAAACAGTAACTACGCCCTAGAACATGTATGAAGAAACAGCATTGCTTTAGACTGAAACAGTAAGTCTAATAATCGCTTAGAAAATTCATTGGTTTTGATCAAATTAACATTTGAATTCTTTAATCAAGCAAACATTCTAACAACTGCAGGCTACAGCTTCTCAAATGTGAAGATTTGCAGTTTTTTCTGTGTTTTAAACAATTCTAAATTGAATATTCAATTCAATAATGCTATATTAAATATATGTGGGTTGTAAGATATAGCCTGTTGAACCTCTAACCACATCCCTGATCACGGCCAGGTGTGGTTGTACTTGTGACCACACCCAGTGGCAGTGCTGCATAGGATGTGGAAAGAGCACAGTCACCACTAGCGGGCAGCACCGGCAAGATTATTTTCCTGGGTGCAGATACTCTTTAAAAGCAAATGGGTTTGAACTGCCAGGTGGTGTTTGTGTTCATTGCACAAAACACACAGACAGATCTTGGACACTGTTTAAAAGCATATCGGTGCAGAAGATTTACTCTGCGGCTCCAGTAATTGGGCCTCACCTCATACCTCCATGAGATTCCACCATCTGGATGTGACGGCCCTGAGTGTGGAACATGCTGGCCTGTCAGCAAACGCAGGTGTGACCTCCATCTCTGCCAAGCTCCTCTTGATGATATTTCATGTCCCTCAGCGAACAGTGTTTTTTCTTTGCAACAATCCAGGCAACTTAATATAACTCTACTACAACCACGGTTGGCCTAGAATCAAGGGAATGTCTGAATAATATTAAGGTTTGGCCTTCCGGGTGATGGTCCGAGGCCAATAGGTTGTTGGTACAGACTTCACACTAGATCTGTGACAAGCTTCTCTCCTACAGTGAACAAGTATAAGTTTCCTGAACAGACTGAAAGGGCAAAAGCTACTTTGTTCTCTTAAGTACAGAGAAATCCTAACAATACTTAGGTTAAAGATTTAAGGCCTAATTAAAGCACTACACACAAGATGAATCCAATGAATGCCCCCTCGCTTAACTGAATTATTTTGAAATACTTAAAAAACAGCCAAGTCCAGCATTCAATCTGTGTAAACGATCAATTTCTTCTAGTTGCTTTATCTGCCTGGACAGTTTCTGAGCACTATACAAGCTTCATCCAGACTCTCCGGCTTGTCTCTTCCATTCTGGCCTCGGTCCATCCAGCCCAGATCAGCCATTCCATCGGATTATCATTGACAGGAAGTCTGGACCTGCTGAGAGAGGCACTTTCCCCTCCTGATTCTCGATCTGACATTGGGACGGACAACAAACAACTCTTTTCCACGGGGAGCGCAGCGCTCCATAATCCATACTGACCTTCCCTGGCTGCAATTCAGCTTTATTTTTAGTCAGGCTAAAGAGGAGAAACCTAACAGTGAGCTGTTGATGGAGAACACTGCAACAATTTGGCCAGCAGCGCTCCACCTCACCACCGCTTTCGTGTTGATGAATAGCAAGAAATTACTGATTTTGTTCCTTGAAGCATACACTTAAGCTTCTCTTTATGACTCAAAATGACTCCACGTCCTTCTGATCACACGGATATCCTTGTACACATACTGGGAACAGACAAAAGAACACAAATCACAATAATGCTTGTGGAAAAAGACTTACAAACAGTTTACCTTGCTACAAAGCAAAGTCGTGTCAGCCAATTAGCAATATGCCTATGTTCCTGTTCGCAGATCCTGCCTGATTTTAAAGTTGTTAAAGGAAAAAGTTGGTATTATTTTATTTTCACTTTGTTTTTTAAGTGTATGCTTCAAGGAACAAAAAGTGAACCGACTAACAGATATTGCCAGAGAACTCCGCTGGTGTTCACAAACTATAAAAACAATGAGCCACAATGTTGAACTATGTGACATTCCGTAATTATGACAAACATGGAAACTATAGTTCATTTTGAGCCGCATTCACATCTCGTCAACCCACTCTAACGTTGTTAGCATGGTGCAATGTTTCAACTAAGGCTGGAGGATATGGATACAATATTGTAGATATAGGTAGTGTAGATCATGTAAATATATTTGATCTCAGTGTATGTAATTTTAATACTGTAGTAAATGATGTGGAAATGCATTTGATTAAAAATGTATAGAATGTAATATAACCAGGTAGTAGTGTCTGTTTCTGGTTAACACAGGGAATTAAATGCCAGTCCAGGTACTTGAGCACCTAGATGCAAAAGATCTGTAAATCTGATATGGCCATAAAGCAGTCCTGCTCATTGATTTGCAACATTGCCCACAACAGCGTAATACAAGCAGATACATTAAAGGAATAGATAAACAGCTCAGGAAAAAAAAAAAATCTGTGACAACTGACAAATGTCTTTCATCTCACAGCGTACTGTGTACATTATCATACCGCCCAACCCTAAATATAGAATGAATAACAACACACACAAAGTGATATAACTATTCCATAATTAACTTAGTTTACATATTTATTTATCTTCTAAGTATGGCTGTCTTGGCCACACACACTTTTCACTTTTGTCAAATAACCTGAAGCTCGGCTCAATCTCCTCAATCGTGGACACATTAATCTTCAAACTGATTATAATCTGGATATCCATTATAACAAATCCCCCTGTCCCAGAGAATGACAACACATCTGTTGTCTTTGATAATGCTACTGCTAAATCTCCTCAGTTCACTTTAGATGACAATATACTTGAAAAAGGATGCTGTATTAATGGCTATAGCGTGTTTAGCTTTTTTTTTTATCCCTTAATTATTACAAAGACTCCTCCACTATTTGCATACTTTGGTTGAGCATCAGGGGTTGTCTAGAGACCAGAGCGCCTGCAGCAAATTAAATGAAACTTTGTGCCAAAGATAATTCGGTGATTAATATTTTGGAATGTTAATATCGGAATAAGTAGGTAAGGAGAAAAAAAAGGCGACTTCACCTAAATGGAGTAATTCTGTTGCTGCCACAGTGTGTGTTTGTGTGTACAGAGTGAGTATGTGTGTTGTGTGCGCGCGACGGTGTGTGGTTCATGGCTGTGTGCTTTCAAGCAGCTGCAGCGCTTTCAAGTCTCAGAGAGTAGAAAGTACAGAACCAAGAAATGGAGAACAGGGGGAGTAAATGTTAAAATTACCATATTGATGGATGTTACAAAATAGGGGCTTCATCTTTTTCATCTGAATTTCAATGATGCATAATCATAATGGTCATTTGCTTTGCCTATTTGCATAGTTCCCAAAAATTATTCAATTTTTAGGTCATTTTACCAACAAAGAAATGAAGACAGAAACTATGTTTTTATGTGGGTCATGATTACGTGCCACAAATTAGCACTTGCTGCAGTACCTCTGAAGATGTGAAATGATTTCAAAATGCTAACTATGACTATGAAAAGAAACTGCATCACACGTTTTAGCGGCTGACTCCTGCAGGTCATGAACATGGGCAAACATGCTGTTCAGATTTCTGTCACTAATTGCCTGAACTACACAGTCAGATTATATTTTGAGTCTGAAAAATCTAACCTCCACAAACCGCAAGATAGCATGTTCCAACTGTCCACTTGACCTAGGACATGCAAGAGTGCAAACACAAACAAATACTTTGAGCTAAATGCTAATGTCCACATGCTAACACAGTGATGTCCAATGGGTAACGTTTACCATGCTTATTGTCTTATTTTAGTGGGTTGCCATGCTAACATTTACTAATTAGCCCTAAACACAAACTGAGGCATTAGGGAATATCATTAGCTTTGCAGATATTTGGTCATAAACAACAATTTGGCATGTTGATGGTGAAAAGTTACTACACTTCATCCAGAGGGGGACAAACTTCCCGGCAATCCATTTGACAGTTGCAGAGCCATTTCATTTAAATCCACGAATGTCAACCCTGTGCAATTCTTTCAAACAATTGGTCCCCCACTTTCGCCCAGACT
>JAVQJL010014299.1:0-14200 GCA_036024295.1 Nannoperca obscura
TCTTGACTCTATTTTCTATTCATTTCACAACGTATGGTGGTGAATAAGTGTGACTTTTCATGGAAAACACAAAATTGTTTGGGTGACCCCAAACTTTTGAACGGTAGTGTACATCTACAACTTCTGCAATGTCAAAACTAGCATTGGGGTTGACCTAGCTTGGCTGCTTTCCCTTATGTGACGTCACTTCCAGTTCGTCTTTTTTGAGGAAAAAACACTTGTGGTTTATATACTGTACATGTGTATGTTTTTTCCAAGCTCTTTAAGTTTTAAGTACAAGTTCAAACTGTGCTTCTACAAATTTTAACTAATACAACAACTCGGGGAAAACTGAAGAAATAGTTCTTCTAGATACATAACAATATAATAATAATACAACTTAAACTGAAGAGGAGTGGACCAATTTTATTTCGTAATAAAAAATTGTTATTTATTGATAATTATAAAACTGTTTACAATTGCAAAACTAAAATTTGAACTATTGCAGAGTTTTGTCAGAGCAGTTACATTTGAAGAATTTATGTAAAACACCTTTTAAAGATACAGAAACATTGCCCCCTAACATCATCTTTATCAAATGATTTAAGTTTTTGTACGTAGTTTTTGTCTATGTTAAGCCACTAGTGTTCATTTTACCAACAAACACACCTCCACCTGCCCCATCCAGATGCCTCCTTCGATCTGAGTGCAGAACAGCTTCACTGAGACCTTTGAAAAGGGGATGAGAGACAAGTCAGAAAGAGGGAGGGTAGAGAGGGTGGGCGTGTGTGCATGTCTCTGTGTGTGTCAGAGAGAGAGAGAGAGAGAGGGAGAGAGAGAGAGAGAGAGACAGAGGGAGGCGCTGCATCAACCCGGCATACAGCAGCAGGCTGGGTTTAGGGATCTATTGTTCCCTGTTTTATTACTGCCAGACCTTGTTTTCTCTCATTAAAGATCCAAGAGAGAAAGAGAAGCAGAGAGGACGAGGAGAGCAAGAGGAGACCTCAGCCCCGCTCGCTGGGATTACTTCTTTCTGGATGCACTGGTGTGGACAAAGCAGAAGCAGAAAACACACACACACTTGAGTGCAGCTCTCTACCTCGTGGCCAGGCTTGCTTTTTTTCCCTCTTCACTGCATTGGGAACTACAGTACTTGCTTTGCCATGGGGCTGGCCAGCAGAACCGTGGGGATGCTGGGGATCTCGAGAGGGGCACCGCTTTCCTCTCTCTGGAGGATAGCACTGCTCTTTCTCTCTATGTGGAAGCTGGATGCGCAAACCGCAGTGGAAACTAAACCCCTATACATCTGGCAAACAGGTACGGTCCATCCTCTCTACTCTTTTACCACCTCCCTCTAGGGTTGGTTAGGGGGGTTCCTGGAGATGCTAAGTGGCTGCATGGAAGTCCCATTGACTACAATTTTAATTTGTAAAAAAATTAATATGTAAATGTTTGTGTACATAGAAGGGTGCAGGAAAGCTGATGAACTTGCTCAGAGTTCTTCTTTGTGGTTTTTAATTGATTTGTTGCATTTATTGAATTGTTGCCTATTCATGATTTCATCAAATCTGCCACCAAATTAGGATAACCCATATTTAAAGTAAAAGTTTCCTCCCTGAGCCTCTTTTCTTGCAGACATGCATGTGGTAGAGGATGATGCATTGGAACCATCTTGCTACTGTATAGTGTGGTAACATATTTTCTGCTGTCCCTGAGGTGAATATGTCACTGCCCTCAGTGTTAGAGGAGCAGGCTGTGCTGGCTGTCTTTTGGCTGTGCTTCCCCTGTTCTGGGCTGAGGCAGCTGGGACTCCTCGGCTGCCCTGCGCTGCTATTGGACTAATTTATCACAGTTTGACATGTTTGCAATTGATGAGAAATTGTGTGCGCACTGTAGCTGCATGTAGCTCTTTTCTGAGCTGGGGAAATACAAACTCGCTTCATAGGAGATGGCAACAGCACTCTGTAGTATTTTAGTGCTGATGCAGGTGTTTGATTTGTGAAAAAGTAACCCAGTGGTGGACGTTGATGAGTTCAACCAGAGTGTTGTGAGTACAGTAGCTTTACAGCGTAGGCAGCTGTGCAGTACAATACAAGGTTCCCTGCTGCTACTGTTTTGGGTGGTTTCTCTCACCGGCTGAGACTCATTTACTGTCAGAGAGCAGCACATGGTCAGAATGCACACAATATTGATGCATGGTCCAGCGAGCAGAGTGAAGGAGGGGAGGAGGGTGGAGGAGGAAGAATGGGAGCAGGCGTAGGGTGATGGATCCCCCCGACCCATCGGGACAGGAGTGCCCTTTGGATGCAGCTGGAGATCAATGTTCTCTTTCTCTACTGTCTAATCTCTCTCTGTTTTGCTGGATCAATGTACTGGTTTCACTGGGATCCTGCAACCCCCCTTCCCCCACCAGTAAGAGCTGATCAATGGGTATAGTCCTGGCAATTCAGCTCTGCCTGTAGGGGATCAATGCTGTCTTTGGGTGGAATCTAAAATGTAATCTATACTTGTTAATAATGTGTTTGTAATATCCAGAATGTGCAGGATGCAATTACCTTAAAGCTTTTATAGTCCAAATGAAATGAAAATGAATGTTTGCTAAGAAAAAACATATATTTGATTGATCTTTGTTTTATATGGTTTAAAGTCGTAATTACCAGAAAGAAGAACTTAGAAATTATATGTATTTTTCTGCAGTGAAGCACCCCCTACACTGGTGTTGTCCACTGTGAAATAAGTTATTATAGTCTAGTTTCAGCAATTTTTTGACAGCCTGGTCATTTACCATCACCACATCATCATGAGAGAAAGACAGATAACACTATCTGAAGTATTAAGTGATGCCAATGACTCAGCAGGTGTTGAAATAGCATGTGTAATACAAATCAGTGCTAACATTAGCAAACTAAACTTTCTACCTTTCTCTTTCAGAGTGCAATACAAACCTGAATGTTGAAAGTTGCAAATGGACAGAAAGCTTAAATTACTAAAGACGGAAAGACTTGTGTCAACTTTCATAAGCTATACTGTATAGTATAATAATAATAATAATAATAATAATAATGAAGCTGAAAAATATCAAAAATTATATTTGTTTCAAACTGATTTCAAAAGAGCTCAAACCCTACAACTCAGCATAATACCAGCTTAATGGTATTTTATTGAGTATCATATATATATAATGGGGGTTCCACCTGGTCCAGCAATAGTTAAATCAATTATTTTTCATTTAAAAGCAGAAACATGTTTGAATTTTTTTGGCAGAAAAATGGCAATATTCAAAAAAGAAAAACATTCTGTTTCCCCATTTTAAGTCCAGTGGGAGCAACATTTAGCAGAGGAGGGTCAGAGAGGCTATTAAGCTCTGGAAGTATTGAGTGCTAAAATTTACATTTATAATTATTTTTAAATGAGCCAATCGGTTCAATCCCAAAAAATAGAAATAGGTAAAATTCTATTTACATTCTCTGTTGTACCTGAGAAAATGATTTT
This sequence comes from Nannoperca obscura, assembly GCA_036024295.1. Lineage (NCBI taxonomy): Eukaryota > Metazoa > Chordata > Actinopteri > Centrarchiformes > Percichthyidae > Nannoperca > Nannoperca obscura. The sequence continues at coordinate 3,472 of JAVQJL010014299.1, forward strand.
TGTTTTCTTCTCCTCACATGTATTATTGTTTACAGGCTTCATTGTTCACACTGTGCAAAGGAATGGAAATCCTATGGTGTTACGTGCTGTACCTCCCACCGTGTTAAGGCAGGGGTGGAGATTAAGGGTAGAGAAACCAGAGCAGATTGGCCAGACAAAGTTAACCTAGATACGCTATAGACATGTTTATGTGTGTGTGTCCTTGGCTTAAGTGCATGGGCCCTTGGCTCCCTGATGCTAGTTTGGCCTGCTGACAGGGCCATGGCATCAGTGCTCAGATGAATGACAGTGAACTAGTTTTGCATGTTGGTGTGTTCTGTCTTTTACATCGCGTTTGATGTGACATTTTTGGTGAGATCCTGCTTTCCTCCCGGAGCTCCGATCCTTCCCCACGTGCTCAACACAACAATGCAGGAGGCTTTTTCTACACCTCAGCACCTCTTGTCTGGGAGGGAGGGGCAGGAGAAAAGAGGCTGACTGTTGATATCTTGGAAAAAGGGGAGGGTAAAATATATTTTTGCAGTGACAAATTGGCAAAATCCATACATCTGGTGCAGATGGGTGGCTGAAATTAGCAAGGGGAGTAATGTGAGGGAGGGGTTCTGCAGAGACTGCTGTTGTTGTCCCAGCAATATGTGCGGAAGTGCCAAGGGAAAGAGTCCAATTTTACTAAATGCTCTATGGAAATATTAGTATTTACTCCATTTATCATCTCCTGTGGGCTGCTACCAAGGCTGATGTGTAACCAGGAAAAAATACTAAATGAAACAAACAGATGAGTCATGTGTATCACATTACTCCCTACACTACCTGCATATGTATAGAATTTTGTAACAATGTGTAATTTGGTACTGTGTGTAATGTCTTTTTGGCAGATGACATGCTTATATTGTCTCAGTGTTTGGAGCACACAAGGCACAGACAGAAGGTTGGGAATTAGATTGCTGTTCCGCTCCGAGTTGAGTTTGCATGTTTTTCTGTTGGGCTTCTCCTCACACTCAGTCGGACTGGCAACTCTAATTGAACAGAGCATCTATGTTTGTTCAGTTTTGCAATAAGTGGATAAATACGATGTATTACAACTTAGGTCTGATGTAGGTTTGGCCACCAAAGGTTTACTTTCAATTGATTCACGGTTGACCAAAGTAATCTCCAAGTAAATGTCCTGCCTGCCAGCCTGAAGAATCCCAACAAATCAAAAGTGAGGCTTTTTTGTAAGCTGTTAGCGTTAAATGTACTTTTGGTTGTGTAGAGCACGGGTTCGCTGGGGTGAGTGTGTTGAAAGGTATCAAGATAAGTTGTCAAAATATTTCTGTACATCCATAAAATAGTAAAAAGTCCAATCATTTAATTCTACTCAAAAAGTAAGGTTCCTCTTTTAGCGCAGCATTTTTTGTGATATTACCGCTGTTATGATGCTCGAGTTTCTTGCCCTGCTGGACTCTATTGCATCACTGTGTTTCCTGATTTCTACAATTACTTTGCTGAGTACAATGTCATCATAACCAAAAGGGACTATGGTCAAACCTGCAGAAGTAAGATCCTAGTTTTAATAGACTCAAATTATCTTTTAAAATCCACTTCAAGTACTGAATCACCCAGGGCAGCATCAGTTTTTTGCATACAGATGCTACAAAGTAACATATGCATCCTTGCTGATTTAGCACTATAGGCGTGTGCCTGAGGTACAAGTCGTTGAGTAAGGTTTTCTTAAAACAAGTGAAAAAAATCTGTTAGTGTGGTGAAATCATTTTAACCTGTAATACAAATCAACTTGTTAAAAAAAAAAGAAGTCTTTAACCATTGGTGAGACAACAGAGTTTGAGCAGAGTTGTAGATCTGAACCTCCAAATCTAATTTGTGAGTGTTTTGTCTTCCTTGTTGGAAGAGAAAATAGACAAAGGTAGTTAGTTCCCCTGGACTAATCCTCTCTTGCTGTACTGTAGTCAATATTTCTAAGGTTTTGGATGAATGGCATTCAGACAATACACACAAAAATACAGATAAATCACAGCGGCTGTTCAGGCTTCCAGCAGTCCTGAGAGTTTTTGGTGCTGTGTACCTGCTTGCTGAGTTGGATGTTTTCCTCTAAACTTAAACAGGGAAGGTGTCGTAATTATTCTGGGCTTTTTAACGCAATCCCCTGCCCATCAACACCACCACTATCATACACCACGGGGCTGGACACTTCCTGGTACACTGCAGGAAAACAAAGTCTCTCCACAGCCGAACAAACTGGAGCAATGACTGATGGTAATTAGTGGGGCAGCTCCCCTGTCCAGACCCAGTCAGCTTCAGTAGGACCCAATGAATGGAGGCTATTTAGGCCTGTATAAACTGCACACGCACACACAGAAAACAACACAGTGTCTCTGTATTGTCCTCATGCAGCGCGCAGCTCTTTTCAGGCCCTCTGTCGCAGATGCTCATGTCCATGTGGTGCACAAAAGAAAAAAATAGGCTTCACCTCCAGTCACATGGCCCGCTCTTTGTTCTCCTTCTGACTTCCCCATAGAATCACCCTGCACCTAACATACACACAAGCCCCACCACCACCCTCTCTAGGTGACCTTTAACCTCAGAGCTGAGAGGGGTCTCGTGAGGGTATCAACAGTGACAAGGGGGCAGGGGTGGGGGGGTGGGGGAGGGGGGAAATACAGCAGCTTCTCTAGATAAAGTGTCAAGTGCTTAATTCAGTCATTTACACCAGAAAATGTAATAAGCTCCGGGTGGAGGTCGACTACTTAGGCTTTTAGAAATGATACAGTGATACCAATACTCTGATTAAAGATGCCAGTAATTTGTATATTTAAAGCTTCACTGATCAATATTGACTATGTGTAATGTGAAAAGGGTTGCTCGTAGTGGCAATCCCAAAGAGAAGTACAACCAAGTCTCTGGAGCTTTTTAGCCTCTAATGGCTAATTGTTTAGGTTTTTCTAAACTGCAGCTTTACTATTTTTTACTATTTACTATTATTGACTTTTGTTATCAAACTTATTTCCAGCAGCAGTGGCAAAAATATTGATTAATGCATATTTGATGGAATAGTCTGTTTTACCCAAAGTCAGATGAAATAATTGATAACTGAACTTTCATCTCTGCACCGAGTACAGAGCGAGGTCCAGGATGTGTATAGCTTAGCATAACATCCAGACTGAAGCTGCTAGCTTACATCAAAAGAGACAAAAGCAGTGTGTGTTACATATTCAAGTACTTACATAGTCTAAAGCTGTAGGCTGCTTCATTACGGCTCTGACTTTACTTTTATTATTAAAGCACAAAGGGGCATGTAGGAGAGTCCCAATTTTATGGCAATACAATACTTAATTGTTGGAGTACATCTTAAAAATGACCTGTTTACATTTTCTGCACAAATAATGACACTTATCTCTCAGAAGCAAAGGATGAAATAGTGTGCGGATGTTATTGCACCACAAAACCTCAAATGGAAGAGGAAGAGTTGGATGGCTGGGCATACCTTTGATACCAGAGACCACTTTTCACATCCCATCTCCTGCCAACAGTCCACAGCGGTTACTTTGGTTTCAAACTACAATAAAGTAGTTTTTTCCCCCCCAGTGCAGTACAACTTTCTTTTCAGCTAAAGGCCTGAATTCTTCTTCCACCTCTGCTGTTTCAGTGCAGCTTGCAGCATCTCAAAACAGAGAGCTTTTTTTTTAATACATGAAATGAAAACCCATGACTCTTGGATGTATCAGTGACTAGCTTGCCACTTTAGATAATGTCGTACTACTTAACACTAAAAAGATAGTGTTGTTGGAAGGTGCATTTTTCACTTTTGCCAGAGATAAATAAACAGTTTTTCGTTGCTTTCTGTCCTGTCAGACCTATCTCTTTATGTGTCTCCCAATTATAAAACTGATAGCCTATCAATCTTCTCATTTCACTGTGACACCAAACAAGCCTGTTTCCTAAAATGTCCGACTGTATTGATGTAACTTGTGTGTGTAGCAGCATGTGCCACTTCGGGGGATAAAAACCTGTTTTCTCCTTTTTTGAACGTTGCTGATGTCAAGCACCCCATTCAATGAAAACATATGGATGTTCCCAAGTGATTTAAAGGCATTTGTTGTTTTGAACAGACACTTGAGCGTCAGATTGGCCTGTGCAGACGGAGCTTGAGGAGTGCTATTAAGGCATAATGGAGGCGGGTGAAATTATTTCTGTTTTCCCTGGGATTCATCAAGTGCCAAATTGCAGCCATTATTCTGTGTGGGTTTGAAGAAGCTGCATCCAGCTGTTCATTTCTGCCTGGCGAGCCACCCCAGGTGGAGGAGGGATGTATGTGTTTGAGTATTTATACAAACCACACACACACACATCAGGTGCATGTGCACACCACCACTCCACAGAACTCAGTACTGTGTCTTTGTCTCTCTTAGCCGTCTGCTGTCTCTAATCATCCCTGTAATCCCCATTAACATTAACACACTCTTATTCCTCCTTTTTCTTACTTGACAAGTAAAAAGAATTTATAATCAGGTAGTTCAGAATCTCAACACCCTCACAAAAGCAGAGTGGCAGTGCAATTCGTCTCGCAACCACCTCCAAGCTATTTTATGCTATTTCTTTTATTTCTCACTCACAAAAACAGCAACACCCATTCACTTACACACATACACACATGCACACACAGGGATGGGCTTTGTGCTGAGTATATACATGTGTGTGTGGCGTGCCTCATTACTCCCAGTGAGACGGTTGACAATGGGGGAGGAGTGTTTCTGTCAGTATCCCACCTACAGGCAGTGGACATGGGAAGGCTGAGTAATTACATGCAACTCCACTGCATGGCCACCACCTTGTCTGTTAACTGACAAGAGGCCAGTGCAAACAAAATACATACTCAGGTTTGACTGATAAATGGGTTTGCAGATATATAGGGCTGACACTGGCCAATTATTACCAATACATATCTAAAAAAAGGCTGATGGCCCCTGGAGGCTGCAGTGTTGCTTATATCCACAGTATGTTAGGCAGGACCAACAACAAACTCATAGCTAAATCGGCTATTCTTGGAGAATTAAACAAAAGGAGAAGGGAGAAAAAAAGAAAACGCATTAACAGATATTTAACAAATTTTGCTTTGGATGAACAAACTGTGTCAAAAAGATGACAGGAATACTCTTATGAAACATACTAACTGGTGAGCTACAGTTGCAAGCTTACTGCTTTGACTTCTACTGTGTGTACACTGTGGCTGATAAACCTGCCCAGGATTTAGAACATCCAACATACTTTAGCTATGCTGCTATCCCTTCTAGTTCCAGTCAGCAATTATGGAGATGTATTTGGAGTGTGAAAGTCCACTGAGTACAGGGCTGAGTCAGAAATAGTCTGAACTGAATTTCCCACTACTAGTAATGCCATCAGTCTGGCCTTGTATTCCATAAATTTTCAATCTCTATAGTTTGTCTTTAGTCATTTGAAACCTATCCAAATCTATTATGTATCACCCATCAAAACCCAGTATCACAGTGTCTCCACCATAAAATGGCTGCTCACTAACAAGCCATCCTAATTGTTCAAAGACACTGAGATACAAGTGGAGGCATGTGAAGCAAGTAGCGATGGCCAAGAGGAAGCACTGTCGAATGCCAAGCAACTGTTTGTGTGTGGGTGCAGTAGTCCAGAACAATACTGGACAACAATACAATACAATACAACTAATCACGCTACAGTGATTAGCAATGACTTCCAGCTCCAAGATAAACCGTTGTTTTCCTTTGGCTAACTCATGCTCCCCATGCGGCATGATTAACCCTGGGAAACGTGCTGGAGGATTGGCCTAAGCAGCATAAAGAGCTTTTGATCAGCCTGCTTCCTCCTCTCCATGTCATCCTCTATTAGTGCTCACCTCCAGCTTACCTTCACCTGACAAATGATGTAAAAACCCAGCCACTTTGCTCAGTATTGACTATCTTCAATTCTTAACTTCAGATAGTAAACAGACCTACAAATGCAGATAAATCAGAGTGCATTTACTCATACAAAATGCTGTCATACATTTCTGTGCTTGTGTTGACCTTCTGTTAGTTGCAATATTTCTTAACAAAAACCTAATCCGAACTACAACACTGACCTTAAATCCTAGCCCTTAAAATGTGTTCAGACTAGTACCATAGCTACCATTGAGGACACTGAGGTTGTGTCCTTATATTTTGTTCGTATTTTGTTCTGGGAATGTGTTTTGTTTTTTTTCAAAAGCGGAGGGTGTTAACATTCTACAATTGGCTGCATCAGAGACACATGGACTCTTGACTTCAGTATTTCTAAAATCCTGGCCGGGGTTGTGGTTCAGTATACATACAAAATTCTGAGGTACAAAGTCAAGTCAAGTGATCAATTTTCAGCGCATATGTTGCTAGCTAGGGCCACAGATTTCTGTACAGTTGGTACACTGAATGTTTGCAAGGAATGAACACAGCCTGTCAAGACACTTAGCAGCCAAATTTTCGAAAAAAATATGAGAGGTTAATTCATATTTACAAGGTAGGTTTTTTAAAATTATATTATTTCCTATTGTTTCATACTTTTCATAAGGGACCCCACAATTTACTTTTTTAGAATAATTCAATTTGCTATTGCATCCTTATTTCCATGTATGGAGGCAATGTTTATAGACTAAATGCACTCATGTTAATATATTTAGGCTGCATTGTTATTTTGAGCAGTATTCAACCTGGGTCCTAGTTTTATAGCTCTGGTAATCATTCATATTGGTTACAATAGTGTTTATCTGTTTAATTTCAGGTATGTTAAACTAAAGCATAGCAAGTTAACAATGATTAAAATGTTTTATTGTAATCATTCATAATCAAAAACTTTTAAATGGCTGCAGATTCAGATCACACAATCCGAAAAAGTGAAACAGTGACAAATCGTGTTGTGTTGCCTTCCAAAACAACCAATATGAACTTTACTAAAATGATCATATGAGCCTTTACTTTCTTGCCACCACAATAGTTAAGGTTTGCATAAGTTTAATGCAATTAAAACTACTGGACTAGGGTTAGAGGAAGATGGTAGTTATGGTTAAAAACCATATGATATGATGGGAGAAGATGTATGTGCCAGCTTTCTGATAGTTTGGAATTTACTTTTAAGTTTCCATGTATCACCTCTCTCGTGCAGAGAAGTGTCTCTCACCATAATTTAATTTGAGTTAATAGGGAAAATCCACAGTGTCTTAGTTAGTGGTAATTGTGCTCAGCCACATGATATAATTGCTTTAAGGATGGAGTCATGCAGTGGGTGATCAGATTTAGACTATTGAGTGCTACTTTGAATAGAAACTCTACACTATAAGGCTGTGCTGGCAGAACCTTAATGACACACACACAATTACAGACACGGTGGATAGTACTATTTTAGTTCTGTGTGATGTGTTATAAATAGTCAAGGTAATGATACAAGCAGAGATTCACCTCTGGCGGTCAAAAATTTGCAGCTAGACAAAAAGATGGAGTGCACATGCATGGACACACACCCACACACACAAAGAAAGTGAGAGAGAAATAAAACAAACAATCATTTTGATGCCCACAGAAATAAACAAAAGATCCAGTTTCCATGGGGAGGACATCTAAGTTTAGAAAAATATGTTTTATCCAGGGCGACATATGTTTCCAGCATTTTGTTAATTACTATGGCTATGTATAAATCTTACAAAACCAAAAAAGACTTGTTTGCAGCAGTTCTGAAGAATGGCCATGTTAGTTTTCATTTGTCAGTCTGTCCAACACTCCAGACAAAGACATTGTATAAACTACTGGTTTACAATAAAAGCTGGTATCGACATAAATGGTTCCCATGACATTTATTGAGCTCATTCATGCTCCCCAGAGAATGTTCCTAATGAATATGCTGAACCCCAGACCTTAAGCAAAGCACTACCTTTAGATCGGAATTTCACCTTGACCATTCTGAGTCTTTCATCTCAGAAACCTTTGGATTTCCACAAAATTTGGAATGGACATGTATGGTCGCCATAGGATTTTTTGTAATGATTTTTCATGAACGCCTGTCCTTGAGGATAGCAGTACCATTAGGTGAACATGATCAAGAATATCTAAAGTAAATTTCATGGAAATTCAGGAAATAGTTTTCGAGATATCTTGTCATGGAACATGCATGTCATTTAAATCTGTTCATTCCATTTTGATATTTCTTGAGTACGGGTGAAAACTTTGGCCTGATGGTGGCACTAGAGGAAAGGTAAGATGGTAACTAAATACTTTAGGGAGTCCTCACCTGGACACTGTGAGTATCCACAACACATTTCATGGAAATGGTTAGTGCACCCCTCACCCCCCCTCGCATTTTCTGTCCCCTCGCCGTTTCTGTCTCTCTCTGCAGCTGTCACTATCCAATAAAGGTAAAATGCCTGAAAAAAAAATGGATTTAAGATCTATTACAATATAATTGGCAAAGCTACACTTTGATAATGACGAGACATTTAGAAAACTTGTAACTTAATTCTATTTAAATTTGCCATGGATATTCATGGTCCACAGTGGATGAGTCCCAATGTTTTTGTTACCACTCATAAAAGAGCACCATCAGGTCAAAATGACATGTAAACTAAAAAATATCTAATGGGCAGATTGGCAAGTTTTCAGTGCACATTCAGCCCATGACCTTTCCACCATTGCCATCAGTACAAACTGTACATTTCTGTACTGTACACTCTCAGAGAACAGCAAAATTCGCTTAGCCGTGTCATGAATACGGTATTGCAGCCACTAGGGCCGTTCAGATTTCTTGTATTGTTTTGAATATAATTTAATTTAAATCAGTTGAGAGTGAGACAGGTGGAAAAATATGACATGTGAAATATTTATTCTGTATACCAGCAAACTTAATAGAAACTCTCTTTAAATAGCCGCACTTTGCAGTCATCACTGTATTATTCATCAGGTCCTGGAGGCAGCGGCTCCTGGAAGACACAAACACAGTTACACCAGTCATTCTCGATGTAATGAGGCCCTGAGGAGACCACTGAAGTCAAAACACAACCAGACCCAGCAAATTAGCTTTCTGTTTCTCAGTCCTTTAATACATGATCCACCAGTAGTAGAAGGAAGAGAGACACTCTCTTCTGAATGACAGGTTAAATTCAGGTCGTCAGCTTATACAATATTTGCTGGCACTGTCTCACAGCAGTACCATTCCATATCTTTCTTGGTTAATCTCACCATTTACTGACCACCCATCAAATAAACATACCCCGAAAACTGTAAGTTCTGTTTAATAATTAACACTTTGTTTGGAGTTCGATGTCCAAAATCCAAACTCTTTTAGCGCTGTTTTTGGTCTCCACCAACTCCTGAGAAAGATGTATCTTTAGCTGCTAAATGCTCCACTGTGTTCACCAGCTAGTCTCTAACTGTGTCTGTCTACGGTTTGGTGCTGGATATGTAGTGTACAGTGACTTTTTTTTTACGAAGCTGCCTGCTTCTGTGGGAGACAAGGTTGATGAGTGAGTAGAATGAACCAAAACAGAAAATTTGCAGGCTGTAAAACCATAACAATGAACTAAAAAGGCTAAAAAGATCCTTAGAGATGAGGGGAAATGGAACATCTGGAAAAATCTCAGTGGAATTTTCACTACATTCAACATCTTTCACATTACACATAGTCATACGATTACTGAACTTAACCTGCAATTGACTGCTGACCAGTCCAGGGTGTACCCCATCTCTCACTCAATGTCAGCTGGGATTGGCTCCAGCACCCCCACAACACTCTGAGATATAGATAATGGATGGATGGATGGATGGATTACTAAAACTTACCACACACACTGACTATACTTTTATCAAGGTACACATACTTTTTTAACTTGACATTAAGAGAAGAACTCAATCTGATCCCAAATCATAATGGATTCTCAAAGTCTGTAAAACTCTACTGGGGGGATGAACAGCAATTTTCAAAATTCTCTCATTTGGTGGATGGAAGCTAGTAGTGGAGAGGATTGTGTAACATGTAGCTCCAAAATCTCACCATTGCATATGTGGAGTGTTGATGTTGGTAGTTTTTATTCATGTCTTTGTACAGTCTTTCTCTGTGACCTAAATTAGTTCATGACCTAGAAACTTGGCCCCTGCTGAGAACAGCACTATATTTCTTCAATGGTGGATGAGATAACTGACCTATTCAGCTACTAGGGTCGCTACTGTACAACTTCTTTGTCCATTCTTCACCTATAGTGCCAATACAGTTGCTCACATTCGCTGTGATTCATTCGAGACTGAATGAGTTCCTTTAGAGCACATGGAAAAAGATCTAAGTGAAACAAAAAGACAAAGTTTGTGGATAAAGAGGTTGGTTTCATTCGTGTCGTGTTTCATATGTGGGTGTCTACAGGGCCTGGAGTTAAGTGAGTTGCAGGCACCAGTCGATTCATCATACTTATGGCAGTCATTGAGCTCCCCGAAGAAATGCTCCTTTAAATCATCCTCTTCTTTCTTTCCCACAATGCAGTATGGGATTCCCCATCTGATGGCTCTGTGTGGACCTCTTAACTGTATAGACAATGAACTGTTTGGTTTGCTGGATTTCTGTTTCATCTGCTGAACTATAATATATCAGAATCAGAATCAGAAATACTTTATTAATCCCAGAAGGGAAATTGCTTTTTGATACAGTTACAATGCTCAATAAAGTTATTGAAAAAAGAATAATAAACAGTAGAAAATAG
>JAVQJL010014305.1:0-11662 GCA_036024295.1 Nannoperca obscura
GTCAACTCTACCCCACTTTCCATCTATTCTCAACCTGGGATAAGAACAAAGGTCAGACTGCTCTTAGCTTACCAAAAACAAGTTGACTCCAGTTTCTAATCAACCCGAGGCTGTCTGCTACAACAGAGATGACACTGACAGAAATGATCTAAGTGCAAAGAGTAAACATGATCAGACATTCATGTACAGTTATTAAAGCAAAGCATATTTAATCATAAGAAATGTAATAGAGAGAAATTTTGCCACCACACTCTACACTCACATGCAGTCTTACCACATGAAGTCAACTCAACATCAACTAGCATTGTGTGTATATCCAAAGCCTGATACATCTTCTTTCTCTGTGCCACAGAGCTCCACTCAAAAAGCCACACTGTTGCACTGGGCGACGTGTTCCTTCATCACCAAAAACACGTACACTGTAGTTTATTATGACTCAATCCCACATACACTGTCCTGCTGAAGGCAAATAATTATTCAGTAGAGCACCAAATGTGGATTAATCTGCCAATAAAAATAGACCCCAACAAATGCACTATTTCCTATTGTTTGAGTGTCATACAGTGGCCAGCTGTTGTAGGAAATTACTGAGCCAACTATATACTGAGCTGTTTTTAAAGATTTACATCTTCAGTAGGAACTTGGCTTGGAGCTGAGAGCCACAACCAGCGTGGGGAAGTCAGAAAGTAGAGATGGACAAACACATTGCTGTTGTTAGGCAACAATGGCAAGGAAAAACTAACCTTTTCACAGAGAGAACTCGAGCAGACCCAGAACCAGGCTTTAGGTGGGCGTGATCTGCCTTGACCGGTTGGGTATGAATGGTATGGAAGTATGTATATGAGAAATGGAATGCATTTGGGCAAAACATTGTGTCACATATATTTACCAACCATAGAGTTAACCACCACCAAGTCCAACACATGGGATTGTAGCATGCCTTTTGTGGTGGTCATCTTGAATTCACTGTGTTTACATGGTACTTAAATTGCATTCATTGCAAGACAAAAAAAACATCCATAGAAACGTCTTAAACTGCTCCTGCAGAATAACCTATTATCACTGTCCATCCAAACATTCTTTTAAATATGGATATATACACTAATTTCACATCAGTACTCAATCAAGAAAATTACTTTTTTCAAGAATTTTCCAGAAATTAGCTTTTCTGTCTTGAAAAAAGAAAAATGATGTTACATGTTGTTGCTCTAAAATAAAGAAAGAAATCAAACTTGATTTTAGAGAATAAAAAAAATGATTGTCTCCAATGTCTTGTTCTCTTATGGGAGAGGTCTCACAATATTATTTATCAATAGAATGTTCTGGATACTCCACTGGTTGAAGGATAGCTGAAGGATAACTGACTGCTGGCTATGCCCAACAGAGGGCCCTTTATCTCATATCCTGTGGAGCTGCTCCAATGCTCAGGACATACATGGAAGTACATGGAACCAGAGGGTAGTGTGTATGGAGGTACAGTTGTGGGCAAGGTTTCACTGAGGATCTGGCTTTCACAATTTCACAATGGATGCAAACTGCGGCAACCTAGTGCAGGAGACTCTTTATCCACCAATAAAAGTTGTCCGATGCCCCTTCTGAAGTGCCAGGCACCTCTTGCTAAGCAGATTGAAGTATTTCAAAGATTAACAAAAAAGTACTTAAGGAAATCGGAAAAGAATATGTGTTGTATTAATGCTCCTGAGATGACTCAGCTCTGTCAGTTCACTGCCCCCTCAATCTTATTCTCCTGTAAGACATCTTAAATGCCATAAACCTTAATTTTTTATTTGTCATTTGTCTAATTATTGTTGCTGTTACTCTTGTCGCTGTCATCATGCCATAATTGTTGTTATCATTACTTATTTTTAATATGTTCTTTTTTATTGTATTCTTTGTCTTTATGTTTACCACTGGTCTCTGTCAATCCAATGTCTATTGTTATGGTTAACTATCTGTTAAAAATGAATCCATAAAAAGAAAACATTTCTAAAAATGCTCATTTTAAATACATATTTCATAATAAGACTTTACAGACTGTAAGAACTCACACAAAAAAACTTTTCAAAGCTGCACCAATTAGACTCTTTTCAATGGGTCAACAGATATATCTGTTAGTTCTGTTCATTTTGGGGGGGGGGGGGGGGGTTCATCTTTTATAACTTGTGATTAATTCTCTGTTGCTTCTTTGTTGCCATCATTGCTTTCTGTGCTTTCTTCCCTGACATCACCTGTTTATCAAACATCATTGGGAGCATTGCCAGAGTTCTATACTGTATACAGTATGATGTAGAAAAACATAAAAATAATGCAGAGGTCTACTGCTCAGTGAGTTTAACATGCAGTAAATCCAGAGAACTGTATAGTGCTCTTGAATTTAGACAGACTTGTGTTTTGCAACCAAACCTAGGAGGTCCATAAACTAACAGACACCGGATGTGTCCAGAATATGCACAAAACATTTAAAGACTAATTTGATCTGATGGAGTGATAGATTCCAAATATCATGGAGAATATGATAGTGTAAACATAATATAGATCCAATAAACAGCTGCAATAAAAATGTACGGAATATGTATGATACTGTCAGACACAACTGTATGTAGCCAGGAGGAGGCCATAATGGCAGGCTTTTGAAAAGCCCTACCTTCCACCAGTGTGGCCAATCAGAACATATAGAAACACTTCAGATGACACATTATACAAACTAGTTAGTTTCAAGCATACTGAGGCCTTAAGAAATCATCCCAATTAAATTAAAGTCCAATGTCCAGTCATCTGTAGTTGTTGTGCGGCTCTGCAGCTGACTTGATCTTTGTCGATAACGCATATAACATGATTTGGTCTGGACATGAGCTGTGCATTTCTATGTATCATGACTGTGGGCTGCTTTCATTTGCTATTGTTTTGTGCACTCATGTGTTTATTGTGTGTGGATTTGATCTGGTCCATAAGGTGCTGGTTGCTGGTCTGCAAAGATGTAACCAATGAAGAATGGACACCTGTCCACTATTCCCCAACACCATTTCCTGCCAATTTGTGCAATAAGTGAAATCCTTACTGCTCTCCCTGACCACACTCCTCTCAACCACAAAAATGACATTTTAGAATTGACCCCTTCACCAGTCTACTGCACAGTATACCGTATGACAATGATTATCATTGTTATTCATGTGGAAAAAAATAAATGAGTAGTTCAAATGATATAAAAGCTAGTAAAGGTAAACCAAATATTTTTACCATTGTTCACTCTTTCACTTTAAGTTGACACAAACACACACATACGCACACACACACATACACAACACAGAACAACAAATATGTGGGTGTGTTTCTGTTCTATCTTTGTCCAGTAGGTGGGAGTAGAACTTTGTGTGTGAGCCTGGCTCCAGCTTCACTCATGCAAACCCACAGCTCAGTATTCAGGCTGAATGACCCTCCAACCGGCCGGCAGCTGAAATGTGCACAGACATTGACTCTCACCTTATTATCTCCTCATACACCAACATTCCTCTCCTCAAATCTGACTCATCATACTGCAGCATGTGACATTTTAGAGAATTTTTACCCATGTTTCTTGTTTATTATCATTGTGGCAATATACAGTGTGTGCTATTGTGCTTGTCTGTCCATAGCATAGGTCTCCATGGTAATAATCACAGTATGTGTGCTTGTTGCTGTTGACGATAAACATAACTCTCCATGGGAGGCTGACTGTTTCAGCTTAATGAACAGGACACACCGGCTGTCAGGCTCGATCTACTCCTCATCCACTAACAGCAACATTTAGAGGACGTGTATCTGTCCACTGGGATGCTTCAAATGATGTACATTATACATATATTATACACAAATTTCCCAATGGAAGCCAGTGAATGTGTGAGAGAACAGCTTTACCTCGTTGAAAATGCTGTAATCTACTGAATCTACTGGCTGCAGACATCCAGTGTGTGCTGTGTTTGTGCACAAGACTGTGTGGAGTCGCCTGAAGTCGAGCCTATATGGCTATTAAATGCAAAAAAGTGTTTTTTCAGGATTTTTCTTTCTTCCTCCTTCTGCTTCTCAATCTGACTCCTCCTCTCTCCGTCTCCTTCCCCCTTTTTTAATGTCAAATAATTCCAGATCCTATGAGTGACAGTCGCAATTTCCTATTAAATCTCTGGAATCCTCTCAGCTGTCATTAAAATTCTTAGCATTCTTTGGAGAGACAAGGGGGGACTAAAGGGAGAAACATGAAAGAGAAAGCAGTGGTACAGATTTGCCTTTGATTCTCACCAATAAGCAGCTGATGTAATAAGATATAAAACCGTGCTGCTAATGAGGCTGGGAGACAAAGGCTCAGAGATAGACAGGGATGTGGAAAATGAGCGCTTCTTCTCTGGGTTCCTGTGTGACTAATATTATTTCAAATTCCTAATCTCATCTGGAAAATTATTAGTCTGTACCTGTGCTTCAAGCAGATTCTTATCTTCCCTTCATCTCTCTCCATATTTTGTACTTTTTCCACATTTCCATTTCTGGTTCTGTCTCTTCCCACCACCAGTCTGAATTTATATGTTTTATTAGATGACAAAGGCTTCAAAGATATTAATCCAGTATGGAATCAATGCCGTGCTGCTGCCTACTAGCCCAGGTGGGTTTTCATGCAAGCTTCAATGTAGAGAGGCACATTACAACCTGGAGCTGCACAGACGACGCCACAAGAACTACATAATAATTATAATAAAGTTCATTTTTATAGCACTTACCCGAAAACAGCAATTACAATGCTCATTACAAAAAGCAAACATAAAAACATTTAGACAAACTACATGGACATAAAAATGTAGATCAGGTAGCAATAACAAATTAATTATATTTATCAGTTACATAGTGCTTCACAGAACAGATAGAGATAAGAATATAGACAGTCAGAAGACAATAATGAAAACAAGATGAAATTCACTTCTATACAGCCACAAATCAACACCTGAAGATACTAGCAGGCTTTCTGTAGAAATAGTAGGGAAAGCCTTGACAACCAAGGCTCTGTCATTTCTAGTTACTAGCCTGGATCTAGGAACAGCCAGGGGAACCTTGTCAAAGGACCTCAGGCTGTGATTTGACTCAAACAGGGTGAGAAGTTCACAGATGTAGGTTGGGGCCAAACCTGGTCCAGCCTTGAATCTGATCAGTCATATTTTGAAAACAGTTCTGAAATTGGCCGGTAGCCAGTAAAGAGAGAGGATAAGAAAGTGGTGATGTGATCAATCTCTTTGAACTGGTTACGATCCAGTCAAGACTGTGGATGATGACAACTGTTACAGGGCTACATCTATAATCTGGTGTTGTGATTCATAACCATGGTTATTTTTTTACCTTTAATCCAGCAGCGGGTTGCGTTTGCCAAGAGAAAGATATAAACAGAACAATGCCAGCCTTATCCTTTATCCAGTAAAGAGCAGGGCAGGGCAGCATAGTCTAGTATCTTTACCATAGGGATTGCTTTTTGACCAAATTAAAGAGTAGCATGCATAGTGCTGATGTCACAAATGTGGCTAAGTCTCCTTTAGTCTTATACTTTGACATAGTAAAAGCCAACAGGACCTCAGACTGTGTGTAGCTTGATAAGGGAAGAGCAACTCAGAGATGTAATCTGGCGCCAAGCCATGAAGTGCCTTGAAAGTAATGAGTAAGTTCTTAAAATTCTAAAACAAACCGGCAGTCAGTGTAAAGAAATTAAAAACTTATCTCTTCTTGGTTTATGTCAGGAGTGAGTCTGTTATTTATGCCTGTTAACAGTATAAGCATAAGGTCATTTAAACAGCGTGGGTTATGAATTCAGTGTCTCTTAAACTCCAAATTGAACAATTTAGGAAATATTCCTGAGATGGCAGAAGCTAAATTGTAACTCAAAAAGAGGCTGGGATCTAACATCACAACGAGGTGATGCCAAAGACAGTGAGGAGACAAGTGAGGAGTGGATTTGGGCATTCAGATTGCCGATTGGATTTTAGTAGAAGAAAATGTGCAGACACCCAACTAAACACTGGATGAATAGACAAAAAAGCTAAACTGCGATAACTCAGATAACAACCATGCAAACACACACCAACAAAGCTGTCATTTGTCTTTATGGACTCCATATTTGCAATCAGCGTGAACTGTATTCAATTAGTATCTCTGCGAGCATCCCTCCTCTTGTGAATTAAATGACACAAATCCATATTCAATGTTTTGTAATGGTTTAATGATGAGGGCATCCCACATGCAATCTCGCATTGCAATTGACCCACTCAATTAGTCTCACATTCAGCCCGACAAATCCCCCCAAACAGATGAAGGACAGTAAAAAAAATAAAATAAAAACACAAGCATGCGTGCAGTCCCCACTCTCTCTCATCTTAACTGCATCTAAATGAAAAATCGCATAAGTGATTTGTAAGTAATTTTGCAGCAAGCTCAGTTGTTGGGCTAGGCGATGCACAGTGGAACAGTTGAGTTATTAAACTGAGTTGGGGAGGCCTTGGCAGCTTGCCTTACCCAGCTCCTCTCCAAAACCCTCTTTCCTTTTACCCTTGCGTCCCCATTCTTTCCCTCCATCGTGGTGGTGTTTTTTGTCCTCATTTAGCTCCCTCTCTCAGCTCATTACCCTGTCGGTTTTTCTTCCCCACACCTGTTCCTGCCATTTGCCTGCATCACGAGGCAGTGCCCCGGCCGCTCAGTGTCGTGGAGGGGAGCTAATAATCCATAATTTACAATAACATTCGTTAATAATTAAGGGAATTGGAGAATTCTGAGAACTCCTGCGCAATTACCCCTGAAGCCAACGCTGCGGGTGCGAGGGCTCACACTGCGGTTTAGCTGCTTTATTACAAAGCAGTAGCATCAAAAGCGGCAGAGAAGAGCAAAAGGGAAGCCGGTGGGAAGCGGCCCGTGACTGACCTGCAGGGTGTACGGCAGACGGAACGACGGGGCAAGATGAGCTGTGGGATTACCGCCTGTTAGAGCCCTGCAACTGTGTGGTTTATCTATGCACAACCCCTGCTATCTGTTTTCATGGCAGACAGAGAAGGAGACAAAGAGGAACCACACGCCAGTTGTGGCTTCATGTGACAAGCAGATTGTTGGGATCCTGGATCTGTTGAAGCATTTAACCCAGGGCGCTGGAGCGACATTCAAAATAAAATTTGACAGGCACAGTTGAAGGGGTCCTCGAGCTAAATTTGATAGGCAGACAGAAAGAGAAGGTCCTTCAGCACGAGCTTGACAGGCAAACAGAGAGGGCATAAAAGCGTACCTATGAAGGGCTTTGTGCTGGCTTCAATAAGCACAGTGAAACTTCAACTGGAACTCTAGCCTGTGTGGAGCAATCAGTGTAGCCACATTGGACTAATTAAGTCTCTTAACGAGCTTTGCTAACGAGGATCCAGTGACAGAGCTTTCTACCACACAAGATCGACAGGAAACTAAGATTTCTCGGTTAGACATCGCCTCCACTTTCCTCTCCTCCATTTGCAAGAATGACACTTGAACTCTTAGAAGCAAATCAAGGCTGTGTTGAGTGGCCTCTTCCTCTGACTCACCGGGATCAGGGGTTAAGCATGCCTCTTGTAGTCCAGCTCCTTATCCCTCGCCGTAACCCCTGGCGACCTCCTCAGCCTGCCTGCTCGACTGACTGGAGAATAAATTAAGGCTGATTTGGCAGACCTCCAGGTTAAAAGGTTTGACGTGAATTTCCAGCCAAATTCGCTATGCTTAATTACCTTGTTTTTTTTCTTCTTCCTGTAATCACATTTGAAACACACATCCCTCCTCCCCCCAGTCCTCTGAAGCATGCTGCACACTCTCACACATACTGGTCAGCATTTTTCTCAACCGTAGGCTTCTGAGAATACAACTCAGGAGAGATCATAACTAAGAGAAGGTTATTATTGTCCACATAATTAGGAGGGGGTGAGCCATTTATTAGTGGCCATGATATTTACTACATATAAATCAGGAGGCCCAAGTTTCAAAAGCCTTGTAATTTCTGTGTACGAGGTGTATCACATCACTTCAGTTGTATTGGCGCTGCAGAATAACTTGCTTACATAAGGCCAAAGTGCCCCGCTTGTACTTAGAAAGGAAAGGTTCAAAATGAACATTGTTTCCGTGCCTCCATCCCATCCGGATGGCTCAGGATGCAGCGTCATCTGAATGCAAACCCCGAAGATGGAAAGAAGGGGGAAAAGGAGGGGGGAGTGTGTGTGTCTGGCATTAGAGGAAGGGGAAAAAAGGCAAACGGGAATGGGAGGGAAACAAATGTGAAAGCTGCCGTGCATGAAATTAAAAGATACCTCCAAAATACTCCCGCCTGCGATGCTTTATGGCAGGCCCTCCTGGAAGTCTCTCTTTCCATTTGTCTGCAGGGAAGGCAGATGTGAGAAGGTGTAACCTTTAAGGAACGCCCAAATCAATAAAGCTCTCCTGTTCCCCAGATCTCAGCACTGCTGTTGCCTCAAGCTAAAGGCTCTGCCTGGGGAACCTGGGATATGGGATATTTGCTTTGCCACTCGTTTTGCTTTGAACTCCCTGGTATTGTTGGGGAAAACCTTTGCAGGGATGTCTCTCCCCCAATCCCTGTGTCCTTGTTTTTGGTTTGTACTCCCAAGGCAGACTGCGTGTAGTGAGAGTAGATTTATGATCCAGCACCACATCTAACTTAACCTCTGGGCCACATAAAAACCCTTTGAACCTGTGGCTGTTTCTGCTTAGAATAAATGCCCATTAGGATTAACCAAAGGGATTATTTAACAAAATAATATTAACTCAAGGTCCACTTACTAGCTTTTTTTCAGAGCATTCACAGTCTTGTCTGGCCAGTTGAATAGTTTGCTCAATGATCATCACTCACCAGGGCCTGTGTCCACATAATATTTTTTCTGACTTTTTATTCTGTCAGGGCGCCGGGGGGTTCTGGGATAAAGCACATGAAAACACTGCACATGGGTTTTGTTTCTATGACAACAGGGTTCAGCTAACAGCTAAAAACAAGCTAACAACAACTCACCAGCAACATTAAGAGTCCGGCCGATCTGCTCTCACATATGGGCTTTTCTGACTCAGGACAGACAAACATGGCCAGTCAAAAGTTTGGACACACTTTCCCATTCAAGTGTGTCCAAACTTTTGACTGGTACTGTACACTTACAGAGACATGGTTTGACTGGTAGTGTATATACGACTACTTGTTATCATGCTCTCAACTGAGCTAACAACTCCATTCTGTGATGAAGACCATTAGCTCTAGAAAAAGCTAACAAGTGGACATTGAGTTAAGACTATGTTGCCAAATTACTGTTCAGTTGTCAAGCGCAAGGAGATATAATGTTGCCATGGAGACCATGTGTTAGCTGTGGGTTACATCCATCTACATGACATTTAGCAGACGCTTTTATCCAAAGCGACTTCCAAATGAGGAGGTGATCGGGACCTTCTGGTTGATAGGCACACAGCTGTACCTCTCAGCCACCACACCTCCACCATCTGTGTACACTTGAAAATACATGCTGCTAGCAGTTCTTGTTTGCACCACAATCTTGTATGTACAGACCATGAACAGTTAAATTACCTCAAATATATCTGTGGCATTTGCGTACTGCGGTTCCTTCTTATCTGCCTACATATACACTGATATTGGTACGTCTGTCAGACAATATCAGAAATTACTGTAAAACTGACTGCCTTCACTGGGTGTGAACATAGTCAGCCTTTAAGCATTTGAGTTGTATATCCCCCCTGCAGAGGATTGAAACACACATAAAACAAGCATGTTGTCTAAGGCACTCTAAAGAGGGAACTGATATTCATCCACACAGCCCTTTGATTACTGTCAATGGGGGACGCTATTCAGTGAGAGCGGGTTGGATGGCAAGGACAGATGCACTAAAAGGTTTAGGAAACATGAAAATACAATACAAACTAAACTAAAATAAAAACACATTTCAAAAGCAGCTTGTAGCACCATGACACCAACTTATTCCAAGCTAAAACCCAAATATCCCCCCATTGTTAAGCAAAAAAGAGAGAGAAAATCAATGTTTCATGAGTCATTCACATCTGACTGATAGTGGGTTTGCCACATCACAGTGCTCAGGGCTTAACTAGTTTAAACAGCTTATACTGGTCCACTCTATCTGAAAAGGCACATTCATGTTTAGCTTGTCAGCTCTGATATCATGCAGCCTCCAGGTGAAATTCTGTCCGGAACAAAATAAATCAATGATCTGTCAAAACCTCTTTTTGACACTAAGGCCCAAGCTTCATTGACATAACAAATATTACATTTGTCTTGCACTATCCCCATCTTTTTAGGGATTAGATCAGATTGCATACAGTTACATGGTTCTTACACGCACTGACATCTGCACATTTGGGCTTTTATTATTTAGCTCTGGCCTTTTCAGTGTGTATAAAAAGATTTGTTGGGTTTTAGTCAGTATAGTGAAAATAACCGCTCATAGACCTTTCTTGGTTTTAATTAATTCATTAAATACTTAATATATGTTGTGATGCTTTAAAAATACTGGAACTTCCTATTTTTGCCAATAGAAAACCAGTAAAATGTTTAATTAAATATTAAAGTAATCTTAATATTTTAGATATCTTTGGGCTAATAAGAAAAATTCCAAAAAGTCTGGTCATCTTGGGAAACACCCAATATCTTTCATATTCCCTGTAATTGTAGCTTCTTTTTTTTAAGTTAAGATAAATCAGATCACATTAAAACACAATAACTGATACTTAACAAAAGGTGTATAACTTCCAATATACAGTATGTGGACACATATGTGAACAACTCGGCACTAATATTCATTCAATGCTGTCATGTCCTTTTATCACAACATTTTGGTCTTTGGGCCCAAACAGGGATGGAGAAATTTCCTGGCTGGTAAAAACTTGCATAGTGTCTTGTATGTTTCCTGTCTTTCAATCCTGAATGTACATCCGCCTTTGCTGCTGTTCTGTAATGAACTTCTGTCACTTTGTTCTTATGCTATATTGTCATATATATTGAAAG
Organism: Nannoperca obscura; assembly: GCA_036024295.1. Classification (NCBI taxonomy): domain Eukaryota; kingdom Metazoa; phylum Chordata; class Actinopteri; order Centrarchiformes; family Percichthyidae; genus Nannoperca; species Nannoperca obscura. The sequence continues at coordinate 11,039 of JAVQJL010014305.1, forward strand.
AAGATGAGTTTGACAAAGAATGGTTTCACCTTATATTGTGGTTGTGATCATAATCACAATATCAACTATCAATATTTACCATGATTGCTTAGTTTTGCTAATTAAAACTAAACAAAGTACAGCAGAGGCTGGTGGGAAGGTCATTAGTTTTGCAGGTACTCAACAATCAAAATATTGGACAAATTGAAATTTGGAACTGATGATGGTGCTGAAAAGTCAGGATCACCAACATTGTTTATATTCATCCCCCATCCATGCACTCATCATTTTTATGGCCAGAATTATATATTTTGGAGCCCTTTGAGACATTGGGTGTGATGCTTGGCTATTCAAATGGCGCTGACTTGACTTGAAATCTTTCCTTGATAATGGTGTGTCACCATTGCCACCATTACATACATTATCACCATGTTATTGTGTCACCATTTCAATTTAATTCTATTTTAATTTATATAGCGCCATATCATAAAGTTATCTCAGGGCACTTTTTGTATAAATAAGGTCGAGACCAACTCTTATATATACTAAAACCCAACAAACCTAACCCAAGATTCCTTACAGTGTCGCTGGAGGCCAGTGCAATGCCATCTAGAGAAACTATATCTTTAGATAGTTTGTTTCGGA
>JAVQJL010014310.1:0-26269 GCA_036024295.1 Nannoperca obscura
CGACTGTGTCAAATGCAGCACTGAGGTCCAACAACACAAGCACTGAGATTTTTCCACAGTCAGTGTTGAGACGAATGTCATTTAAGACCCTAACAAGAGCAGTTTCAGTGCTGTGATGGGGCCGGAAATGTATGTCTTCTTGCTAGCTAGCAAAACAAAATGCTGGCTGTAACTTACTGGAAGGAGAAAGACCAAAGACCAAAGTAGTGACCAAGACTGACTAAACATTTTTCATTGCATCACACACAACGCCTCATATTGCCACATATCAGCTGCATGTGAGCACACAGTGACGACTATAGCTAGCTGTTAGCTGACTGGCTATAGTCTTTCGAGCATATGTCCAGTACTAACCATGCTTTTTAAGAACATACTCAAGAGATTTTGACACAGTCATTAAAAGTCATCAAAATTATTGCATGGAAACACATAGTAGCATACAGAAATGGAAGAAGTTTCTAATTGCAAAGCAAATATGCTAATGCTAATCTGTTGCAAGAAAGGGAAAGGTGTTTAATTCTTGGCATTTCGGGCACTGTATCATGCAGACCTAATGACCTAAAAATGCAACAACCATTATCTGATTTCATAACAGGGTGTGCTGCTCTCTTACATTGTGTTAAAAGTTGTTTTATTGCTGTTGGTAGTCTGTGGACACCTTGTGGTAAAAGAGGGTATTACATGTTTTGTAACCTTTACTTGACAGCAGGAGTTAAGTTTCATTTTGAGAAAAACTAAAGTTTTATTTTCTTTACATTGCTGCTCAGGACACCCTTTGTCTGTAAGTATTGTACCAGATGTGTAACCAGTGGATGTGACTTACTGTGTATAATTACGCTGATAAAGGACTGGGTTTCTGTACTGGGTAAATTAAATGTTGCGCTGTTTTGGCTAGGGCTAGCAAACCAGTACCAATGCTAATTCAGTCGAATTATATTTGTATATTTATACGTGGTATAAACGTTAAACCGGCCAACTGTGATAGCGTGCAAGGAAGCATGAGTAATATCGATGGTATTGGCTTGCAATGTTATGTTTAGTCCGACATTTCACCTTTTATAAGTGTACAGTTAAAACGGCCTTCTAGCTGCTAAGAGATAAGTTGTTCGTAGCAATAGCCTTTACAAATTTGCTATGGGTTATTGAGGTGGGAAGGATAATTGTACCTTCACGCATTTCAGTTAATTATTTTATATGATGTGTAATAGCTTTATGTTATTACATGTAAGAGAAATAACCCATGTGTGTATTTAAACAACAATACTGTGTGTGTGTTACAGTTTTACAGTGAGGATCTACTTCCGTTAAACAACAAGAAAAGTTACGCCTTGACTTTATTGGGAGCCAGGTCCAACTATTAACTAGCTGTCTAGCTTTGCATGTTAACGCAAACGCAAGGACAGTATAACGGGGATAATGTATCTTAATCACGGATCTGTGATAATCATAGGCACTTTGTATAAAAATTTTTATCTTTATCTTGTTTTCCTCAAGTGCATAAATTGAACTTTTTCCTCCATATCATTCTAGACATGTTCTACCCTATGCTTAGCTTAGCATCTCTGGCTGCATGATTCTGTCACGTCTGGTAACAACTAGATTCAATTGTGGTTGTGGATTGCTGCCAAACATCCCACCAACAAAACAACATCACCAGGCTTTTTCCCAATTCTTTATATTTTTAAGATTTATTTGGGGGCATTTTTGCCTTTATTATATAGTGACAGCTGCAGAGAAAAAAAGGAAAGGTGGGAAAGAGAGATGGCATGACATGCAGCAAAGGGCCCGGGCTGAACTTTTGTTCCAATTCTTGTAATAACTGTTTCACAAGGTGTTGGAGTGGTGAAGAAATTTCAAATTTGCTCTATCGCTGCATTGTTCTCAACCAAATTGAATGCAGAGCCTATCAAACCTTTTGCCAGATCTACATAGTCCTCCTTATGTTTTTACAAAAAGACCAGGAGTCTTTTTTTAAAAGAGCAAATCGAAAAGCTTTCATGAGCTGGATCACTGTTATAACAAAGTTGATATTTATTTGTATGGCTATATCATGGATTGGTTATTAAAAAAGAATAGAGGAAGACATACAGATGCAGAGGGAGAGAGCACTTTCAGGAGCACAGAGGACATGGCAGCAGAGGCATCACAGAAATGTGAGGGAACAAGGTTATCCCCCTCTGGAAATGTGTCAGTTGGCGAGGGGTGAGGAATGGCGGGGCTGTTCTCCCTTTATCGGCGCAGAGGTCGCAGCAGGTCAGGGTCAAGGGGAACAAGATGAGAGGGAGAGGGGAGGGAGGAGGTGGGGGAGTGTGGACGGAGGAGGACCACACCTGGTGAAGGCACGCTTCAGGAGAGTGGTGCAGCGCACGCTCTGCTAGTGCCAGGAGAAGCCACAGTGGAGGAGTTTAAGAGTTTAGGCAGAGCTGCACAACCAGTTCTAGCCTTGACATGTGTCCTGACTGACGTAAATACAGTAGGCCAAAACCCAACTAATGTGTGCTTGTACAATTGGGGGGGGGGTCAGTGCGAACACTTCATCTGCAGTAGAATGTTGTGAGATGAAGTTTTGAAATTATCATTATCATTATATCATTTATATGAAACTTCTGATTGTGGTGACCATTCGAAACTGGGAACAGGTTAAAAACAGGTCCATCATTTTTTCCAACCACTGGAAAAACGTGGGGCTAAAGACATCTGGTGAATTACAACCTGCTTGCAAGTAATTTCTTTTTAGATACCTACAGTTTAGGAATGATGTGAAATCTTTTCTCCCAGATTTTGCCACAACGAAACCAGATGAACCTAATCCGTGAAAGGCAGCCTGAGACATATTATGAGACTAAATCTATGTTTTAATTAGAAGGTACTCCTTATAAAATGCTTGATTTCCAATATAATCTGGTGTTTCATCATATACACATTCACTCATGGAAACCAAAAATCTTAATATTTGAAAAGAAACGATCAAATATTCATCATATCTGTTTGTTTCCTGGAATGTATAATTACTTTTTAGATGTGATGATAAAGGCTTCAAGAGACATTGTTGGTTTAGGTACCTTTAAGGTACTTGAGAAATGCTTGGATCTTACTCTTAAAAAGCTGTACGAATCCTGAAAATAATAAAAACATTTTAAGATTTATGTTCCCTTTTGGATGCATGACCCAAAATCACATCACATATCAGCTTAACCAAAAGTAAACACAAAGCCATTCCATATTTTCAACTTGATAAACTGTAGTGTATTTTCACAATGCCGTACAAATTATTTCTCAAACAACTGAATCAGCTCTTTTGGACAATTCACAGATTCGATGTCAGAAGTGTTCTATTTGTGAGGCACAAGTGACGCAGAGCATTTCCCTTAACTGAAGCAAGGCCAGTCGCTGAAATAACAAACAATTGTATTTACACAGTGCTTCTCAGTACGTTCACTACGCAAGGAAAATGAACACAAAACATTATAGTGGAAACGTCATTAAAAGCAGCATGCGGCCATGTTTTTCTTCTCTGATACAACGTGGTGATGTTGTCTGTCAGCAGTCCCTTTGTTATCTTTGGAATGACCATACTGTTTCACAGTTATGTTAAAAAAATTGACACACTTCTGACACATTTTGGAAAGGTTCCTTGTTGGGGTGTTCAAAGAAGCTTCAGCATGCTAGAAGACAAATTCAGCATGGACGATGCAGAAACTGGTTGTGTTCATTTTATTTTCCCACCTGAAGTATTTAAGTTTAGTAGTATTTAATTTTGTAGTCAAATTTAAATACAGTAACATTATAAAATACTAAAATCAGCCTGTTTTTAATTGTAAAATTTAATCCCCCCCACCCCCGGTTGCATTTCCCATAAAAATACAGAGAACATGACTGAAGTGTCACACACCCTTGTGAGTTTTTATTTTGCAAGATACAATGAATGTTAAAATAATGGCTCTATTTAAAGCAGCTTTCTTGCCCAACTTGAAAGTCCTCTCACGTTAAAAGAAAGCCAGGCACATCATTAGTATGTGGAACATGTAGATTGCTCAATGATCTGATATGTATGTGAATACGGCAACATCAGTTAGCATAAGGGTGAATGCTGGTGTGGCGGGTGGTGTGTATTAGTGACCATTGGCTGATAATAATTTGCAGTGATAGACAACAGTACATTACACAAGAACAATGCAGCTTGACAATAAATGTTTATTGTGATTGATTACCCATCGAAAGTGATGTACACCCTGGGTGTACAAGATGACCGGAACCCAAGGAAATCAATATGAACACTTACTGTATGCTTTGGAAAATGGAAGGTGAGGGTATAACATAAAATATAGGCACATATCAGCAGTTAAGTGGTATGATCATTTCTATGGTTCTTTAAAGCTACTTTAAGTGACAGAATGGATGTGGTGATTTACAAATTACTTTTCCAGGAGTAATTTGTGAAGTAATGTAATTACTTTTCAATGAGTAACATACAATGAACAGTTGATTACATTTTTCAATCTTCTCAACACTGGTTATGATGATGAGTTAGGTATACCTTCACCGAAAGTTTCATAAAGTCAAATATTCTAGAACCCCTGAGTTAGTTGGGATCAGTGATGAAGAGAAGAGTAAGCCATGCAACCAAATTCAAAGGGTAATTTTTAGGCTGTAAATCTTCAAGGAAAATTCTGGTTTATCATAAATTATAAGTTGGGTTGTATGGCAATGTCACTAAAAGCAAGTCTGATGAGTAAACTGTGCAAACTGATGTTTTTAAGTTGACTGACTTCTGTTGGTTGATTTGATACTTTGTGATCAGAGCCGTGGTCTCAGTGTGAGTTTGAGGTCCAGCTAGAGTCTTATCACTGTATATGTAACATCTACGTGGTTTATCAAAGAGAAAGAGGATGTTGGACTTTAGGTACAGATAACACAATTGCCGTGGTTGGCATTTGTGAAGGGCAGTGTCTGATGCCTTTTGCCAAGGTGAGACCAGAAACACCAACACATCAGGCTGTGAGATGGCTATCTCCCAACAGATAGTGAGGCTCAGGTCCTGCACTCTTATATAATCATGTACGAAATCCATCCTCCACGCCACCCGCCCCCACCTCGGTGGTGTTGTTGTGCCCAGGGGGATCCGCAGCCTTGACTGGCTCTGATCTGATTAGAGGCTTGTTAGGGGGGAGGGTTAAGACAGCCTGTCAAAAGCCACTCTGTCAGCCTTGAGGAGATAAAGTGATGCCTCCTGGACCTCTGGCCTGCTCTGCACTCATGATGCAATCAGCAGCCCTGCTGACAACCATCACTCACTGACAGGATAACCTGTGTGTATGTGTGTGTAGGGAGGGTGACTGTTTAGGTTTAGACTGGTGTATAATTTTAGCAATGCACAGGACTGATATTGATATTATATTAAAGGATCCTGCCAACATTTTGGGAAACATGCGTCTTTGCTGTCAGTCAGACGATAAGGATGATGTCATTTCTATCACTTTGCAGTGGCAGAATAATAGGCAGTGAAGCCAGTACAGCTGGCTGTCTGTGTGTCCGTCACAGTATTATGGGTGCAGCCCCCCTTTTCCAAAATGATTGGACTTATAGAGGTTAATTGATCATTGACTGTTGGCCGTTCTGCCAACCTGTTGTAATTTCTTTGTTAGTGTCTCAAGTCGATATTGGCCTTACATGTCTGGGTTTTTTTAGGAAAAATTTCTACTTTTGATAGTTGTGAACCAAACGTAAAGAAAAATATAGTACTTTACTATTTTTGTTTGTGTTGTCTCAGCCCTATGGGCAAACCTTTATTCTTTTTCTATAACATTCCTATATTTGAATAGTTTAAGGTTGTTTGCGCTTGCTACACAGTCTAGCAGCATCTTTCTGGACCAATTAGAAATCATTTTGGTTAATAAAAGTCTTTAAAATTGAATTTACTACAATAAAACCCTGTTAAAGTCTGGTTTGAACCATGACTAGCTATGTAGTCCTAATATCCTGTAGCCTCACATAAACAAAACATTAAAGCACAATATCAGCATGATAGGAGGTTAATGCAGGTCCTGCTTTATACTTCATCTTGAGGTCCTGTCTTTTAAAGGATTTCTTGCATCACAATTTAAACACCTTTGTAATTTCAAAATCCATCTGCCAGAACTTCTAAAGCCAACTGATTAACATGTCAGATCTTGTCATATCTGTTTCCCAGCATGTCTTCTGATATTTTTATGATAATCAGTTTGAATAAATAATCTTAAAGCAAAAACTGTGATATTAATTGGATCCCATTTATCTATAAAGTGTCAGTGTGTGCAATGGAAGCATTAAATCCTAGCCTTGATCCTGGACTGTGAGTGAAAACCATCTGATGCACAGCCTCATTACTTTCAATCCGCCATTTAAAACTGCCCATTGTTTTATGATTTGTAGATGTTTGTAGTGTGTTGATGTGGGTGATATTATCTTCCACCTGTAGAGATGCCATTTCAACATTCCAACATTTTCGTTGCACTGAGAATGCCTATGGAGTTCCCTCCTGTCACAGCTTCTAAAATACTGGATTCTATTATTTACTGTCTCCCCTCACCCCTCATGTATTTCTTAGAGCTGTTTAACCAACTGGATACTTTCTGCCTCCAGGGCACCGAACAACATTTATCTCCAAACTTGAGGGATATTTTGATTTTCTTATGACTTACTATTTAATAATCATCATCTGTTGACAAATTTATTTATTTCTAATATTTGAATAATTCTCCATGTTTTTCCAATTATTTATTTCATAAAAAGGAAATACATTCAGATATGTGGAGTGTTTTCATATCAGGGAATACTGCGTGTTATTTAAAGGAAAACCGCTACAGATTACTTTTGTGAAGGATTTGCTTAGTGTTTTAAATATTTAAAAAATTATTTAAGTTTTGTGTGCATTTTATGAAACAGCAGCCAAGTCATTATCCTGTATGTATTAGCAATGGTTCATAGCATTGACCAATAGAGATAAAAAGCACAGTTTCCACCTACATCGCCATGACTCGTAGTAAATGAGTGGATTTGGCATGTTGAAAGCAGACTGCTGCCCAACACACTGAAACACGGCGTTTACTTTCATGATCGTATCTCACTTTGAAAAGCACATTGCAGTGCAGCGCGCTGAGCAGCAGGTCAGGGTCTACCTTCCTCACAGATTTAAGCTCTATACTCTCTGCCTAGTTATCCTTCACTAAGCTCAGTGTCACTCACTTAATAGACTATCGTGGCAATAATTACTATGATCACATTACCTCTGCGTCTGAGTCAAAGATGGGCAGAAAAATGGCAGAAAATCCATGTACACTTGCATAACGTTCACATTTATTTGGTTTCAAGTCCTAACACATTCTAAACATGCTTTTAACACGTAATGGATCACATTCTTCACAGGTAGTTAAAGTAACAAGAGCAGACAAGGCGTTTCAATTGTCTGTTCACAGGTGATGACGGTGTGTAAAATCTATTTCTTCCCTGAGATATGTCAAGATTTCTCTACTCTTTTACTTCCTCCAAACTCATCAACGCTCCGACAGTGGTGAGTGACTCGCCGCTCATCAGCCAACTTGAAGCTCAACAGCATCAACAGACAGGACTACTGAGGCAGGATCTGGAGCACATGGTTGTAGTAAGAGCTTTTAATAAGGTGCAGCGGCTAACGATTGGACTTTTTTAAAAAGCTCTTCCTGGAACCGTGTGCTCCAGACCTCATCTTGCCAGGGCTCTAGCAGTGGTACAGGGCTAGTGTTGGACACACTAGTTGGTTTGCCTGTGCTGGTTAATAGAGAAATAGTGAGTGACTCTTTCATGAGATGGATGGTGCACCCTACCTGAACACAGATTTTTTTTTAAAAAGAGCAAACCCTTGCTTAATGTTTATGGCTATGATGACAATTTCAATTTACATTACTGAGATCTGGGAATTTGGTGACATCTGTACATAATTACCACAGGAGTCCAAGACAAGCAACAAAACAAGTCACATCTTTTGTTTTTGGAAGAAAGAATTTAAATAACAAAAGGGTCAGAAATGTCACTTTGTAAGATAACGTGTGTTCAATCATTTTGAAACTATTTCTGAAGGATTTAATAGGTGTTTAAAGCAAACATTTAGGGTGATTACTACTGTTACCAGAGCGTTTTTTACTTCCAAATGAGTTGGTTTGTCTGTCAGCAACCCCCAGATCTCTGCAATGAAGTGACATTGAGTAAAATGTGTCATCATTAGGACCCGGGATTTAAAGGCAGAACTGTTTGCAAGATTTCCCCTGTTGTTAAGTATCATGATGTTCTATATCAGTGAGTAAGGCCGGCAGCTTCTATTCAAAAGCCGAGCGAGTCCAACCCCAGCGATAACACTGCAGCAGTCTGTCTGTGGTCGCGTGCCGCAGCGCCAGGGTCACACGAGTGAGCGAAAGCACGTAAACACAAAGAGATGTCAGTGTGACCACAGTTACATTCTCATCGATCACAAGCTGCATTGACACGGACAAATACTATAGCAGTGCCATCTTTATCACTCCATGTCACCCTGAACCACCTTGCCAATGGACGACAATCATGGAGCACAGTTGGGGGGTGACATTGCTATATCATGATGTGTTGAATACAGTGTACACAGCAAACCATTCACAAGATAATATTCCAAAGAAGACATATTCCAAAAAGGTCAACACAGGAAAATAAAGCACTGGTTAACTGCAGCAAGAATGTATCACGTGAATGCTTAATCAGTACACTGATATTCACATTACGCTGTCATTGACATTCTTTCATCTTTGGTATTGGATTTACAATAACAGGGCAGAAGTGAAATAAAAGGTTACGCTAATTTAACGAATTTCATGAAACAAACCCCCCCCCAGCCAGAGGTCAGAGAAAATACAAGCTGTTGACAGTGAGCGAGTCAGAGGTAGAGACGATTATGAGGCAACATGTTTTCACATAAAAATAAAAAAAAAAGAAGAAGAAAACAGTTATCAGCGCTTAAGTCTGAGAGGTCACAGAGTGAAATAAGAATAACAGAACATTGGTGCAATGAAACCAATAAATAAGACAACAAAATCACCTATTTGAACATGATGACAAATAAAAAAACAGAGGTAGTTTCAGTACAGAAATTGCAAATGACATATCCCTTGTCTGCAAAACACAAATACAGGAAATAAAAAGAACGCTTGAGCACGTGTATCAAAATGTGATAGGAATTCAGAGCGCTGGCAGTAACGTAGCCGCGGTGAGGTTTTATTTTATGTTGATGAGCAGAGGCCGGTATTTAAATTATTTGCTGCTACATTAAAGGAAAAATCCCCCTTCAGATCCTCTTCCACTGTCAGATCCCAGCAGTCTGTGATGTTCAGCACATTCCTGGAGGTACTTTGAGATGAAGTGACTTTGTTGTTGGTCACCCTGAACCTTCACTCTTTCACTTCTACCACAGTTAGAAGTATCCTACGTTTCCCAGACTGTTTATGTACAGATAGGTGGGATTGTTAAACACCAGTGCAAAATGACAGCTAGGACATGACAGCTGATATTCACTGAGATATATCAGCTTTATGTGAAAATATGATTTTATTTTACAGAAATCTATTATGAAACTCAATTTTTGCGGTTTCTCAGCAATGGTGAATTATTTTAGTGGGATTTTTCTTTCAATGATACATCACTCACACTTTTGTTACATAAAAGTACATATCACTGAGATTATGTGGTTTAAAGGGTAAAATCACAAATAAAAACTCACTCACTCACTTACCTCTAGTTGTATCTAGCCATGTGCACAATTATGGTTTTATAATTATGGTACTCACAGTACATTTATCATGTTTTACAGGAACATCTCTTTCCAGAAATTGTGCCCCTGTTACTCAGAATAGTGCACAGAACATGGTTTGGACATTTTTGATGGGGACTATTTCTTTGGTTCCAATGAGAACACAGACACAGTGAGGGCTGTAGAAAATAACAAGACACTTTTTCTTCTGGAAAGACACAGATGTTGACATTTTTGTATGTAATTTTGGATACTGTAGAAACATCCCATCTTAAAACCTGGACAAATAAAACCAAAACTATCTTAATGCTAGATAACACTAGAGGTGAGTGAGAATATAGAATTTACCCTTCAACTTTAAAAGCCTGTGTGATATATGATGCACCTTTTGATGGAGAGATACCATCTCCACACAGCCGCTCTGAGAATCCAAGAATCTTGAGTTTGGAATCACAGACAGCTCCAAAAACATCACATTTGCATTGTAAAATTATTCTAATAATACTTAAAAGGCTCTAAGATGTCAGTATTGTCCATGTAAAACATGACTGACATCACCTGAGTAATACCTTTTTTTTTTTCATAAACCACAGTGGACAAGGGAATGAGTTATTAAAAATCACATCCAAATAATTCCCAAAAATAAAAAAGAATTCATTCAAAGATTTAGAAAATGATAGGGGTTGTCTTCACTCCAAAAAAAAAGACAATGTATATGTGAAAAACAACAAAAACCCAAAACATTCACAATAACTACAAAGGTACATGAAAATGTATAAAAATCGAAAGATGAAAAGAGGCTAACTGAAACATTTGAAAGAGGAACACTGCATTGGACTGATGGTGTTGTTAAGGCTGCACACAGAGAGGCGGATGGAAACGGGAAAGTGAAGCCGCAACATTCTGAAGATACCACCGCCTCCCACTCCGTCCATCACCAATGCCAAGAGAAAAATCCACCCTGCATGTCTCACCTTCAAACTACATCCACTTTCACTGAATGAAGGAGAGGGGTGATCTTGAGGGACATAAAATGGAAAAGAAAAACACTTTTCTACAGAGGACCTACAATGTCCTGGAACCTACAATGTCCTGGAACCTACGTCTACTAATACTACAAGTACATCAGCATGGTCACTGAGGAACTCCTGAATGCAATACATATAACACTCACTTTACCCTGTTAAGATCCAGGTCGGCAGGGACCTGAGAGAGAGGAACACACTGGGTGGGCAGTGGCCGAGGTCAAGGGTCAAGGTCTCCAAACCTCACCGTCGTGTGCAAAAAAAAAAAGAGTCGTTGCGAGGACTGCATTTTGTCTGCATTTCAAATTGTTCGTACATCATGAAACTGCTAAAAACTTGAGGAATTCAAGAAGACACTTCAAGCAGTTTGAAATGATCATCTCATACTTCAAAAATAAAGACCATTTTCTATGTTTTGTTTTTTTCTTCTTTTAAACAATGTGCATATCTGCAACAGAGGGTACGCAAGCCAGAGGTGAGTCACCTAAACTTAGCCTGGATTCATTGAGACATGGCCCGGATCAATTACACTGAATCCACTCCTAGCCAGGTTAAAGTGATAATCTGCTAAATTTGTGTCAGACAGTTCTTAAGAGAATTTTCAATTGTTTGTCTTTGGACCGCACCTGAACCAAATCTGGGGTCCACACTTTCGAGTGCCCCTTGGATCTGGATCGGGTCCGACTTAAACTGCCACTAGTCTTGGGTCTGTGCAAAATTTTGATTGGACCTGGCAAGACCTAAAGCAGTCTAAGATCCTCTGAAACTGACATAAATTGGCCAATGGAACCTTTAAATGGAACTAATTGGTTTTTAATCTGGGGTTTTCCCAACTGGTTGGAAGCTAGATAAGTTAACACAGGCTGGCAGAAAACACTCAGTGCTAAGCACTCTTAATTGAGTCAGGTTCATTCTGACCTGGATCCATTTGTTGTCTGTTCCATGTTGGTTCTAGTAGGTCACGTATAAATGTTTTGGACCCATGAAGATCTCTTGCCCCTTCAAATCACAAAGAAATGTGGGAAAAAAAAGAGTCATCTGACAAGAAGCAGAGGGAAACACTGGGACTGGGAACCACATCTGCTCTATGCATACATGTGTGCACAAGAAATGTGTGCACGTTTAGCAGCATTTAGAAGGATATCCGGCAACATACTCGTCTGTCCAGCAGAGGGTTTACACCTCTGACACAGATTGATTCATTTCTTATCCTGGTCCTTCATTGATAGGAAATCTTTTTTTTTTGGTGGAGCTATCAGCTCCCTACCCATCAATGGGTGTTTGAAAAAAGCATTGCATAACACTTTGGTCAAAAAAGAAAAACAATATAACTAAAAACAGCAAACCTATCTATCCTCCCCTTTCCCTGCAATAAAGCCTTAAATCCCCAGTCTATGATTGTAAAAAATACCCGTATGCTCCTTTTTCAATGAAGATCCCACAAATCCAACAACTGTCACCTTAACTCATGGAATGTTAAATTGACAAGACCGCCTCCCATAAGCAGAAAGCCAGAGAGTCCGGGCAGATAAAGTAGCTCAATTTTGTGACATAATTTTTGCTTTTTCAGCATAACAAAACACTGTTTTTCAATCTTTGATTTATGCAGCTCCTTTGAACATTCAGTCTGATTGAGGTGCCAAAGCATCCACAGGGATTTGGTTTTAGACTGGGCAACTCTTCATTTAACATTAAGAAAAGGTACCTGAAAATAGCAACAACATCTTCCTGAGGTAGTCTCAAAACACTTGTCACGTGTCTATCCGCCCCCGTCTGCATAAAATAAACTCTTTTAAAGTCTAGCTCTAACAATAGCAACACTGACACATTGAGCAAACTGGATACACACTTGTAAACTCCAAAGACCAATGCATCTACGAGCATTTGTTTTGTATAGAAGCATGTGCACCGTGTAAATCAGCATACATTCAGCTCTGTCGTGTAATAAATATATAAAGAAAAACGTTACAAAAAACAAACTAGCTGCTTGTCACATTCACAAGGGGGGAGACCAGTCCCTCGACTCGGGGGGTCGGGGGGGGGGGCTAGTTTCCAGAGGAGGTGGTCACGCAGGGCGACGGGCCGGTCCTGTAGCTGGTCAGGCTGGATTTGCAGGAGTGCAAGACTGCTTTGAACAAGAGGGGGAGCTGCTCCAGAGGGACATTCACCAGCTTCCCTGCAAACACAACACGCAGGACTTGAGCTCAGAATTAGCTTAGCTTAGCTTCTCTTTAATGGACATTTTCACCGCATTCATTCCATCAGTATTTATGCTATGAGTCATATCCTATTCACCACTCAGATTCTCTTTTTAAACAGCCGAATAGCGAATAAGCTAGGCTCGTTGCAAATGTCAGCTAGTGTCGGCCATGTTTCATGGCCATTTCCATTCAGCATTTCTAATGAGATACTTCAAAAAGCATCTAAAATGGAAACACGGCTAGTGAAGCCCAACATATCATGCAGATATTTCAAATAAAAAGCTAACAAGGCCTGGGAGGGAGAGTGAAGCATCAGTGCAGGAAAGGTTGAGCTTCATGGACAGTAACGTAACACTAAACAGCAAAATGACAAAGGTGAAAGTAAAGTGTATTAATGAGTACCTTAAGAGCTATGAACTCAGAGCAGCTCAGTATGATATCAGTGTGTTGTCGTACTAATGGAATTAGTGCTGTGTAAATGTTATACTGGATTTATCAAGATAACAGGTAAACATGGTGGAGGCATCTGCATTAACACCATCAACAACAAATGACAATGGGAGCAGATGAGAAATGGAGGTTTCTTCTTACGGAATGTTAAGATATACTTACAAAACAAATGACATTAATCTAATAATCTAAAATCAAGGCCGTGTTCATCGTGCAGGTGAGGCAAATAAAGGCCACTATTTGAGAATCCACGGCAGACACAAATTGTGAACACAAGTTCAGTAGTAAGACATTTCACAGGTGCATTTTGTAATTGGCTGACTGATGCAAGAATACATTTCTTAAGTTGCCAGGATTTAAAGGCAGCATTGTTCATTACGCCACACACAAAAGAACTACAGTGCAGTCCTGAGAGGCCTTACCTGCGATGCAGCGGATCTCCGGGAGACACATCATGATCTCAGGGAAGCGTTTGGGCTGGTGCGGGTACTTATGTTCAGTGTAGTCCTGACACACATACCAGTAGCGCTTGTTCAGCTGCTCGAGCTGGGAGATGTTGGACAGTCCTCTGATATCTGCAGAGATGCACATAAATGGGAGTCATGTGGGGGATACAGTACATCCAATAGGGGCATAGGGAAATAGATCTACCAGTCCAATTCTTCACAGTATAGCTTACAGTCCTAATTGAATAGTTGCATGTGATATTCAGTAGGGATAGACATGCAGCTTGTTCTGATTTATTTACCACTTTTCTGGCAAATTATTAAAGTAAGCATAATTGTAATCAAAAAGTGTTGCCTTTAAGTAGCTCAGAATATGTCAAAAGCATGTAGAAATGCAAATCCTTATTTTTGGGGGGGGAGGAGCCCCAGACCCCTCCCTTTAATGTGCCCGCCCACCCCCCCACTTCTAAAATCAATGTTAAGCCCTTGAGTAGGGGCCAAGAAAAGCTTGGCCCCTACTCAAGCCCCTTGGCTTGCGTCGTTACCTTGGTTGAGGAAGTTGATGGCTTTCATACAGGCATACTCCTCATTACTGATCTTCAACTGGTGAAACTTGCGAAATAGATATATCAACCTCTCCATCACCTCCATGCCGTCCTCGCTGAAGCTGAGAAATCAGACATAGACATGTCAGTTATGCTGGAAAAATGCAGCTGCAAATAACAAATAGAATAATAGAATCAATATTGTCCCTACAAGGTTAGGGTTTATACCATTTGAAGCTATATCCTCCAAAGAAAACACATAGTTTTAGTGGGTTTACTGTTCACGTGTTCATATTAAAATCCACTGTGATGAGAAAAAAAAAACACGTCAAAAATATAAAATCCCTCAAGCTCCATTATCTTAAGCTTCTATGCTTCAATAAACAAGACAAAAATGAGAAAGAGAATACGTCAGAATTACTGAGAGTGTTTAACAGACGTCTCGCTTATCCCACAGCATTTTGAAGGAGTTTATTTTCACTCATCAAACCTCAGTTCTCACAAGTCTTTCTGGCTCTGTTCTAATCTCTCTCACAAACTGTAGCGCTGCCGCCGTAAATCAGATATCCACTCCTAAACTACAGGCAAATTGACCGAGGCAGCAGAACGGCATTGTATATTAGGAGAATGTGTGTCATGAGGTCAGATAATTCCGGACTGATTTACACAGAGCCAAACCCCACACATCCTTTTCTACCTGGCGTGGGACATGCGTATATATTTCACATGCTGGACGGTGCTAGCCACAGCTCTGTCCTGAGGAGTCCTCCCGTTCACGGACCACTTCACTGGCCCTAGTCCAACAACAATACTTTCCCTGCTGTGATAGGTAATAATATCAAAGCCCTTTCGGAGAAACTGAGCTCACAGAGTGGAACGTCTGGCCTTTGTGGAGGATTGTTGTTGCAGTGGGGAACATTTAATTTGAGTTTGAGTGAAATATTGAATTGGCGAGGCTCCTGGAAGCGAAACTTAACATTTAATATTGTGTGTAACCTGTATTAATGAGGGTAATTTCTTCAGTCATTCTTCTGACATGATGATGTGGAACATAACTATGTGGCTAGCTACTCCATTGTTGTGTTAATGCTAGTCAGCTAGCAAAAGTCTGGTTTAAAGGAGTATTGCATCCTTTTTGGGTGGCCAGCAGGACAAGCTGTAAACAATATTGACAATATTATAACCTTATAAAGTTGAAATGGCGAACATGTTTACGAAGCAGACGCAGCAGCATTAGTATTCATTTGGTTTTAACTCCACCAACTCCTGAGGGAAACATCAGTTTCTTTAGCTGCTAAATGCTCCCTTGTGTTTGCCAGCTAGCCGCTAACTTTGTCACTCAGTACGTTTGCTGGTGTAGAGTGAGTTTATCAGAACTTTTTCACTAAAAGCACAGTGAACCAAAACAGTAAGGTTGGTGGCCATATAAATAAAACAAAGAGCTGAAAGATGCTAATTGCTCCGTAGAGCTGGGAGTTGGTGACCATTTTCTGGTAAAAGCTTCACATTAAACAAAGTCATTTCAACCAGTGTTTATATACAAAGATTCCGTAGCACTTTACATTGCAGCTCGGTTAGGTTTAGCATGGTAATGGAATAATAAGTTAATAAAAAGGGGATAATATTCGTAATATAATAAATTGTACTGCCTCAGTGCTATCTTTAAATGTGTTTCCTCATTATTACCCTTTGTTACATACATTTCAGTCTAATAGATACACCCATCTTTATTACCAAGCTATTACCTGGCTATTACATGGTATTACTTATTACCTCTTTATTATCAAGCTATTACCCACTATTCAATGTTATTACCAAGCTGTGATGTAAAATGCTACCCAATCAGACCAGCTTTAAGTAATTAAATGTACTCCAGTAAAGTCATACTTTACCTGTATTCTTTGTTTGATGGTTACAAACTAATAGTAGATGGTTAGGCCTTGTTAGCTCTTGAGATAGGGTGGTCAGAGTTGCTTCACTATTTTTTAGTTTTGGCCATCATTCCTATTTAAAACTAAAAAATAAGAACCAAGTTTCAATAAAACAACCGACGGTGGCCGTCTCCAGATCCTTGTTGCCACTCACCCCTGCAGCTCATCGTCAGATGGCGTGTACTTTGCTGTGACGTTGGCCAGGTCTCCAAAGATCTGGGAGCTGTAGATGGTGAGGCAGGAGAGCAGGATGAGCTCCTGCCAGGTGGAGCTGAGCAGGCAGGTGTAGTCCTCTATGGAAAGCTCGCAGAAGAACGGCAACTTCTTGATCCAGGAGATCTGGCGGAAGAGTAGCTCGTCTGCCAGACGACACAGCAGGGCAAACAGCTCCACCTGTGTCACTTTGTACCTGGGATACACAAAAAGACGCAGGATTGGGGTAAGGAGCGGTACATGACCAAAGTAGCAGCTTGTAGTGTACATTTTGCAGATCTGGCATGTTCACTCTGAATCGCATGACGCAATTTTATTGATTACATATTTATTGCTAAAGTGGCCGTGTCCACATCGTTAGGCCCCCACACTGATACTCAGGGCTTGAAATAATGCTTGCCGACCAGACAAGTAAGGGTAAAAATACTGTTATTGTCAAGTTTTTAGCCAACATGGTGGATGCTGCATCCAATTTAAAATATCACTGCATTTGCCTTCAGTGGGCTTGGGCCACAATTCTCCTTGCATGTTGGTGTTTTAGTATTTTTATCCATGAACATGTCACTCGAGATTTAATTAAATTCAAGAAAAAACATTTGGGCTTTTGGGGATTAGCCATTGTTATTTAAGGAAAAGCTCTTAATTTCTCCTTGAATCAAAAAACCAAATACTGCTAGGGATTGCCTGTCTATGTGAGGATAAAAAAGAAGAAAAGTCTTTGAGGGTCTTCCGTTTCCTGTCCTGCTTGTTTTCTTATCCCAGAACTGGCTGCTTATTACACACATGTGGTGAGAACACTTCTGACACCGATTCCAAACATTGAGCTCAGCCTGCTTAGGCTTCAGCAATTGTTTTTAAACTCCTACATGGGCTGAGACACTGACAGAGACAAAATACCAGCAGACGGGCTGAATTCAACGGTCTGTTGGCCACTTATTTAGAACATTTAGCAGAATTTAGCCGAGTAATAAATGAAGACAATATTGAGCATTTTGAAGCATTTTTGTAAATGAAACAAACAGACCAGTTTTATTTGAAAGAAACCTTCAAACAGCCAAATGATGCAAACAATGCTGTGTTCAATATGGACAAAAATACAAGTCTGTGCTAGCAGTTTGTAATTGGTGGGCTAAAACCCTGGTATGGTCCTTTAAATTGCTAATCTCACATGATGAAGGAACAAGCTAAAGCTTTCAATCAGCATGTACTGGATTTACTGGGGAAGTATACAATCTGTGTTGCACCTACAGAATAGACAAGTATGTATTGACTCACCCGTCTTCTATTAGCATGGGGGTTGCCAGGGGGGCCAGGTCTTCGGCAGCCACCAGCTGCAGCACCAGCGGGTGGGACTGTGGGTAGAGGCTGCGGGGTTGGGGGGCCAGCAGGCCAGACTGGGCGGCGTAGCTGAACAGGTGAGGCAGGAGCTGGTAGTGTGTGGACATGGAGGTGTTGATGTACTGGTCCCTGAGGGCTGCCGTGTAGCCGTTCATCTCTACAGAGCGACTGCAGCACAAAAAGGTCAAAGGTTACTTCCACTTGGCCATACAGGTCAAGTCTGATATGTTTTCTATTAAAGGAATAGTCTCATGTTTTGGGAAATACACTTTACACTTGTTTACCTTCTTACCAGAGTCAAATCAGAAGATTTAAGTGTGTGTCCAGTACAGTGAGGCTAATAGTTTCACCCTGCGTCCAATGTTTGTGCTATGCCACACCTACTATCTCTGTACTGGACATACAGACTATTCCTTTAAACTTGACAACTTTAACCTTTTGCTGGGAAGCGTCGTGGAGCTCCAATCTCTTTTGTCATTTTCTTAGAAACTTGTTGACAAAACTTTGCAGTAATTTGCCTGCATACCAAAACCTAAGCTGCACAGGCATTTTGTCATTGTTGTTCATTTCTGCTCAGTTTTAATTTGATAAAACAAGTATTTCTCTGAATAGCTATCAGGCCGTGTGGCTGCGGAGATAAACCTACTGTTTATACAAAATGAGGCTAAAATAAATACCGTCATGCGAGTGCCTAGACAATATTTGTCCTTGATGAGTGTAACTAGACAATGCGCTCGTCTCCATAGCAAGAACAGCAGATAGTGCAGGGAGTTCTTTGTGTTTGCTATCATCACCAAGCCTGAGGAGCTGCATATTCAGGCATTCTTCAACTGATGAATACCTTAACTAAAGTCTGGGTGAGATGGGAACAAGGTGTTAGACTGTCAGGGCCGGCACATTATCTCAATGGTGGGGCGAGTGCCAACGCGACGCGTCAGAGTACATGAGATGAACGACTCACTTGGATGACAGAGTGGAGGCAGGTGACGGCTGGTTGCCCTCCGAGGCTCCGTTGCTGGGAGAGCTGTGGTCACTGTCTCCGTTGTTGCCCCAGGTGTGCTCCGGGGCGTCCTCTTTGAACTCCTGCCCCGACATGATCCGCTCTATCTCCTCCTCTGTGATCTAAAACACACACACACACACACACACACAAAGAGGGATTGGTTTTTTTTTGTGGAGCTCACTGCACATCATCCTGAGCCCAAAAGCACTGTGTCGCAGTTCAATTGATTAGCATTGACTAGCACAGCGCTGCTTTTCACTAAAATGTAGAGGAGCAAGGACGAAATCATACAATGAAACAGGGAGCTAGTGAAAGAAAGAAAGAAAGGAGGCAAACAAGTGTGTGTGTGTGTGTGTGCGTGTGTGTGATTGGCTGATACACACACACCTAAAATAATAGAATCTTTGCAGGTTCGTGGAGGGAGAAAACACAGACCAAAGCCATTTTGAAACGCATTAGCATGTCAGAAAATGTATCTTGTATTTGTGGCTGGGGTCAATTCACTTTCAGTTCTATCAATTCAGCATATACTGAAACCAGCAATTCATTCCATACTAATGACAAAAAGGGCCTCCTTTCATTAGGGCTTAGAAATAAATCCGTCTTTTAATGGAAGTGGGCATTTTAATATATATATATATATATATATATATATATTTATTTTTATTTTATTTTATTTTTTTTACTTGCTAAATTGAGCTGGAGAGAATTTACCACATCTATCCCCTGAATAGTGGCTCAGTGGTACTTAGCCTCATGTCACAAATTCTCCTGACCATTTGTTCTCTCGCCAGCGTTAATAATGAAGCCAGCGGTGAATAGGGGAATAATCAGCGGCTGCATGATAATACTGATGATACAACAAGGTCAGGGCTCACTGTCATTACATGCTTCACAAGTATCCCTACACCCAAATCATTAGCGCCGCAACACTATAACTCAGTGTTATTTAAGTGAATAGTTTGTGCTTTGAATGCATTCATCGGGAGCGAGCTAACTCTGGGACTGAGCGACTTGAAGCTGCGAGAGGGTCAGGGGATGTCACAAAAACACCTTTTCAGGTAATTATTCATCATGAGGTCAGTGATTTACCTGAACAGGTCCGATGCTTTTGTTCCTCCCACCTGGCATGCCGTCCTCCCTGATTGCTACACAACAAAAAGAAATAATGGAAATCTCAATCTACATGTGGTCCATTAACAAAACAAGAGCCATGCTTAGTATCATAGCTCTACCTAGTGGCTGAAATACATCACACTTTGCTTATTGTGGTGGTTTTTCTCTCTAGGTCCAGCATATTGTTTCCTGTTTCTGTTGGCAGGCAGAGATGGGGTATTTTTTTCCTGCTGCTTGGGAATGGTTCATTAAAAACTGGGAGTTAATACATGTATTTTACATGTCAAGACAAGCTTGCTAGACAAGTATTTGGAGAATAAATCACATAAAATGAGGCCATCAAGCTGGAAGAGCACCGACGGTCACTTGCAATTTCCATCCACTAGGCGGCAGCATTGGCCTTTACTCCAGTGCCTCCCCCACAGCCCTATTAGTACTAAGTACCCCTTTATCATACGCCTTTGATATAAGGGGTGGTGGTATTGTATTGTTCAATGGTACCTTTTAGCAGTACTGCCATTTGCAGTTACAGAAACTGGAAAATCTTTCTTACAGCCGACCCAAAAAATGCATCTAGACTGAAGTGTGTAAGAAATACAAGCCAGCAATGGTTTGTGGAAAAGAGGATCCATCACCAAAAAATACTGTGGAGCTGTTGCCCCCCCACAAACATAATGAGCCTTATATGGTTGTACAAAGACTGGACTGCGTATTATTTAAATGTTTGTGGAGGACTATTTGTTGTTTTCTGTTTATTATGTTAATGGTCAATGTCAATGTTTTATTTCTCAAGCTCTCGTCCATAAAAAGCCGTGCAAATGAAAAAAGACATTTTTATTTCTGTTTAACAAAGAAAACTATAAAGATCTTAACCATTTGGGTAATCATCTTAATCTGATTAAATGATGAACTCTTAAATTATGCCACTGTGATGTGTCCACACTTCACCTTTGCGGTTCATCCCCATTTGCAGACACTTGAGCAGGCGGCAGTACTGGCAGCGGTTGCGCTGCTTGCGTGACATCTCGCAGTTCTTGTCGCGGCTGCAGCGATACACGCGCTTGTTGCAGATGCTGCGCTTGAAGAAGCCCTTGCAGCCCTCACAGGAGATGATGCCATAGTGCAGTCCTGTGGCGCGATCTCCACAGATAAGGCAAGTACGCTGGTCAGCTGGATCATCTGCAGAGGGAAAGAAAAAAAACAAAGATTTCAGAACTGTTTCCACCCACTTCTTTACACTAATTCACCCACACTCTTTATAAAATAAAAGTAGTGGGTGCAAAAACCTCGCTGAAGGCACAAGTTTTTAATTGAGATCATGGGGGCAGTTGGGGCTTAAGTTCTAGCCAGGCGCTGGCTAATCCAAAGGATTCTTAAGCTCTAACTCTCATTATGTGAAAGTGGAGGTGTAACAGGCAGCAGGACAGGGAGACGGAGACGTCTTGTGTATGTTTTATTCAGCAGCTCTGATGAGAGGAGGCAGCAAGCTGAAACGACACGACTGATTTGTTTACAGTCTCTCCTTTCTCCTCTTAACAGCAGTATCACATGAAGAGGCCTCTTCTTAGGGAGACCTCTGAGACCTATTACTCTGTCTAATATGTTGCACTGTGTAAACATTTGCTCCAATCAATTAATTTGTGACATACTGTTCAATGTGTTTCAGTTTTAACCTACCCATCTGCAGTATCCTTTAAAAAGTGTCATTTTATAACTTGTGTTTCTAATTTTACCAATGAAGTCAATCAAGTGCTTTGAAATCCACCAGAAGCACTCCATATCTTCGCCTGGATGTTCCACACATCATTAACCTTCACTTTGTTCCCTAAAAGAGCACACACGGTTAGCTGATCCCTCCAAACTGCGAAAATGTGTTAGGACAGGTATACGTGGAGGGGGGAGTCATTTGGGACACGTGTGAGGGGATATTCAGGGGCTCAGAGGAGGAGGAAGTGTGGGCTCACAGCAAGAACGTCTTATGGAACAGGATGTCCTTCAAGTCCATTAAAAATGGTAGTAGAAACGATGTGATGTGGGTTTATAAGGCTGGCTGACAGCTTTCTGACCATGAAAGAATGAGACATTAAGACGGCAAGAAAAGGAACCCAACTCTTCCAAACGGATTTGAAATGATTGTGGATGTATGGAAGAACATATTTGAGTCAGGAGGGGATCAAAGGGAGATGGATCATACTGAGGATCCTCCTTGGGAAGCTACTTTACGAATCATGAAGGTGTTCTCAAACTGTAAAGACGGCAATCGGGGAGAGCTGTGGAAAATCGTCTCTTAATCCCTTATCTAGCTCCAGGCCACATAATGCACATAATCAAACTCACTGATGAAGCTGAGAATTAAGTCGGAGCGCATTCTCTGCCGTCCACAGTGCTAAGCTTTCACACACACACACACACACGGTTACAGAGAAAGGCCTCACTGTGTAGCCTGGCTGCGGCAGGAATGTGGCTTGCTGCTGATCTCTATCTAAGCTCAACCGGGGTCAAACATATCTGGACCAAATAGAGGTTAGACCGATACAACATGTTGATGTGTGTGATATGATGGAGGTTCCTCCCTAGTGTCGGTTTCACTGGCGAGCTAAAGCGGAGGTCTACGTACTTCTTGTACAGGTTTATCTATCTTGATAGGATGAGAAGTCCTGAGAAGAAACGGTAATTGTAATGTCGGATGCATGAAATGTGAGTTTTAGCTCAAAATAAGTGGAAAGTCAGTGGAAAACTACATCTGGATCTTAGCTGTGTAAAGGGATCAGTGGGTTGAGGTTAGTGGGACGGGGAACATTGAATGGGCGATATAAAATAAACTAAATGTTGAACTAAAGCTACTAATAGACACACTGCTACCAATGTGCACTCTGACCTGTCTGTGGTCAAGTTGCATTGTGGGTAGCGTAAGCACCACGCAGGTTTTGACAAGAAAGAAGAATGTGTGGAATAAAAAGACAATATCTGCATCAACACTGATCCTTTTTTCAGGCTGTCCATCGTGAGTCTGAAACCATTTCTTTCTTTGAAAATATGCTTTCTACCGCATTTGCCCACCACAAGGCAAAGCAAGATACCTCTGAAAGGCCATGACACCTTTAGGCTTTAAAAAAAACAAAAACATTTTTGGCTGAACTGGTCACAGCATGTAGACAAGTAGACATAGCTACAGGGTGAAAAGTCAACAAGGTTTGGAAAGACTGTTCTGCCTTTATCAGTTATTTTCAGTGGTTTGGTTGCAGCAGTTAAAACTGTAGAGATTCGTGACTATACACACAAACAGTCAGATTTATAAAGCCACACGTACAATACTCATAAATCTGTTTAAATTAAGTTTATAAATGAGCCTTTGAGTGACATTTTACAGAACGCAGCGCAGACTGGAAAAAAACAACACAATCAGTGAAACTGGAATGCAACCCTTACAAACAATGTTTTACTCTTTTTACATTCTATGTCATGTCCATCTTATATCACCTGCAGCTATCGCAGCTAAAACCGCGTGTACGATTCTTGTTGTGTAACTACCAGTTTATGTGTGGGAAATGGCAGACGTTGTGCGTACGCATCGTTGTGATAATGGTGTTTTGGATTATCTCTATTTTGTGGAGCCACCATTGTTCGGTGAGGGTAAGAAAGGCCTTAAATGGCTCTATTTTATCTCTGAAGACATCATTTAGAGTGCAGGACTCCTCATCCTCTTCAACAGTCAGCCCAGCAATTACTAACAGTCCCTTTTCAGTTTTAACATGATCTCCTTTTCATGAACAGTTTTGTTGCATAGCAACCAGAATCATGGAACACTTGTGGTTTGAGCTGGTCTCGAGTCCACTCGCAGCCTAGTGTTTTTGTTTTTATGTTTGAGCAGGAGATAAAAAGCCTCCTGCATGATCAGAGATCTGATCAAAGGCTAAAGAGGAAGCAGGGCCGCTGGTTGCTGGCTGATGTAAAGAGTTTTAATGTCCTACTAAAGAAAGGACCTGGTCACGATAAACACAAGAATGTACGAAGAAAGCAGCATGTGTGCTTTCATGAGGAGCGTGCAGATGCACAGCCACAAAGACAGAAAGAAGTAGACATAAAAGGGTCTGAGGCTGCTGTCCAGCAGGTTGACGCTGCCTGCTAAGCCTGGAGATTACATCTGATTAATGTAAGACTCTGTGTAATGCAAAAAAACGGCACTGCACAGAGGGGGGACCTTTACCCTCCTATGGGATTCTGTGGTTGGAAAGCCAATAATGAAGACAACAAACAGATTTCTTCCAAATGCTTAATGTGTAGAGCAAGGTGATGACTGTACAGAGGGGTTTCACTTCCTGCTGGAGCATCTTTGATTTACTGCATGTATTACTGCTTTTAAATGCTACTAATTGACTCTTATCATTCGGCTGGTCATACAGGACTGTGCAGGTATCGTCACATATGAGAAAACAAAGAAACACACACTGTAATTCCAAAACCTCTTTCTATTGCTCTGCATTAACTTGGACGTGCTGCCTTTGTATCACATTTTATGTGACATGTTCTGCTCCAAAGCAGCTTTATTGTCAATAAGTAATCAATCTGTTGAATATTCTTTCAGTGAATGGATTCATCATCAATTTACACAGTGCCTGAAAACCTGCCTCTTACAGTTTTTCCCAGAGTCCAAGGCGCTGGACTTAGTTTTAGAAGCTAAAACCAGTGAATATTTGGTATTTTTCTATAATAAATTACTTAAACGATTAATGATTTATTTTCTGTTTATCAACTAATTGATCAACCAGCTAATCCTTTAACCGGCACTTGCTTGACAGGTGTCTGAGCCCACCACCCCAGTTGATGTGCTGGGGTAACAGAATGTTGTCAACTTGTGTCCAAGATTCAAAATTGCCCTATGGCTGATGCATGCACGTTGTGTACCATCTTTGTACCCAACAAAATCACAAACAACAAACCTTAAAAAAAAAAGTACCATCATGTTTAAGAATGTGACTCTGTAGATGGAACAGCTGAAGAGTCCCACGCACACACAGATGACAGATTATCTCCTGGGACGTGACTGGAAGAAACCTGATATTGGGACAGTTGTCGGTGGCTGGCCGAGTCACCCATCGCTGGTTAAAGGGCGCAGTGTTTTGACAACAAACAGGCCAAAGTAACATCATCTTTAATATTCAAATGAGCAGGATTAAACTTTTCTGTGTGTGCATAATTGAAAGGACCAGCTCATCACAGGCATGTGACTGAGCTGAGAGCTAAGCCTCCCAGAGAGGGGGCTTTCATAGCTGGCTGCAGGGTTCATGTACTAAAGGTAATTAGAAGGGGGGGGGCTCTCCCAGATAATGAATGGTGAATAGAAAGCCTAGAAGCAGATTACCATTAAAATAGTGTGGGGTTTAAATTTGCTACCTGCAGGGGCAGCCATACTGTACGGAGACAATGGGGCACCACACGGTGAGCTCATTCTGGGATTAGAATTTAACTATTTTGGTGATTAACTATATACAGCACAAGTTAAGAGGTAATACCACTGCTGCTGGTGACTCATTAAAAAAAAATCTAGTATTCTCTTCAACAGCACGCAGCCTGACCTAAACGCTTCACAGAGATGATGAACACTATCCTATCGAGAAGGTAAGCGTTTAGCCTATACAATGATGGAATTCATTGATTCATCTGATTATTTGGTCTAAAAAGATTTCTAAAGCCATCATCAAATAACTTGTTTTCCCAACCAACAGTCCAAAACCTAAATACACGGTATATGCAGGAATCCTGAAGTTAAATTTTTAAGACCTTTTCAACATATTTTAAGACTGCAACACCATGAGATGTAATTGGTTATCAGCAACACATAACAGTCTTAGTTTGACATAATTCACATAGGCCTGGAGGGAACAAAACTCGAGAATAAAGTAGTAACTAACCCAAAGGTAAGGTTTATTAAAAGTAATAATAGTCACATACTCACTCTCTCTCTCACTCACAAAACATTTTCATTAACAAACATTTCCATTTGGCCTAAGAAATACAAAATTGGCCATAAATTATATTAAATCATATATTTCAACTATGAACTGTGGGGGAGATTCATGGCATGTGCCTCAATTCAGTTGTTTTGAGATCCTTAAACTTTTCAGTTTTCTCCAGCTCATCGCGTTTATCCAGCCTTGTTGATGCCATCAACAAGCTGTTGTTTGAAGTGTTGTGCTAATCCAAATCTAATGAT
>JAVQJL010014319.1:2500-42929 GCA_036024295.1 Nannoperca obscura
TACATTGTAACTAACATTAGATATTAATAATAAGATAAATAGTCTATATTGTCCCAGGGAGGAAATTTGTTTTTACTTTAGAACTCAAGATTTAATAAGAGGTTAGGATAGAGTGGCTCAGTTTGTTTTTATCCCACACACTGATTTATTGTGAAATTCCAATTGCAGCTTAAATATGTCATCCTCTCCTCTTCTCTCCTCTCCTCTCCTCTCCCTCAGGCCTATTAAGGCCTAATTAGACCCAAGCTACTTACCACTGATGGGATCAATAGAAGAACCAACAGTGGACACACACCATTTTCATTACTTACAGCAGTTCGATACATAGGAAGCTACCACAGCAGTGAGTGAGTGCAGCAGTAATAAGAAAATCTGCAGGATCTGTCAAAAGAAAGAGGTTCAGCTGAATTATATTCCATAATGTGGATGGTGGTTGGCTAAATATGGCTGAATAACTAAAAACGACATGTTACTTAAAGTGCGTTGCAATATATTAAAATCAATTCCAGATGAAAGTGGGAAGCGCAATTGAAAAATAATATATGGTAAAGCATAAGGCAGGTATGAACTGAAAGTGCACCTTCACACACACACACACACACACACACACACACACAAATGGCAGCTCCCATGAGATGTGTGGTTGTGTGAGGTGGTCTTTCCTTGGTGTGTTATAATGATAGGAAATCAATAGGTGCAGTGCATCAGTCAAATGTGCACGAGAACACTGTCAATTCCATCAAATCATGAAATATGCTGCTATAGTCGTCTGTCACAACTCTAAAATATCACTGCAGCTGGAACAAAGAACCTTGTTTGTGCTAAGGGGGGAGGGGGTCTGACTTGCAACCAGATTAGAGAAAACAACTGATTTGGCTTCATAAATGAAAACACATGTAGTTTGTCTAAACAAAAAAACCCTGCTTGATTGCTTCACTGGAATAATGATAGATGCAGGCTATAAAAGGATAAACGTTATGTTCTGTTAGAAGACTTTTTTTTAAAGGTATGAATTAAGGTGAGCCTACAAAAAATGTCCATCATAGCTTTCCTTTCACAAATGATTGGATGTAAATATGATAAATTAAGCAGGGGATTTCTTTCAACCTGATTTAGAATACGATGTGATGATTGTTAAAGTAAGTAAATGTTACTGATTTATATTTATAGAGATTGTAAAAAGCCTGTACAGAGACTAAAACTAAAACCTGTGCTCACCCACTGTGTGGAGCCATCGGTGTAGCCCAGAGAATTCAACTTGTGGTTTGTTGCTACTGTTGCTATTTTTTTTCTCAACCCTGAAAGACTTTGTAGAGAAGTAGCATGGAGAATGACTATAATAAATCATGCTGTACGTTAGCATGGCTGGAGTAAACCCAATTATAAGCATGTGATATGTTCCATTGCTTATTATCCAACCTGGCACTGTACCTGTCCAAAGGTATTGTCCAGAGTACATCCAGATCACAGACCACAGGCATAATTTCATTACGCTCTCGCTGCTTTTGGAAGAAGTATATTATACATTATCAACCATGATAATGTTCTGACATGATTGACTTAGATGCAGTGCTTCCTTATTTTACAAATCAGAAAGTGTTGCAAGAAATGTCAAGAAGAAAATGAAGAATTGTAACAAAGTACAAGACCAGATTTTTTACATTTGTTACTTTTTTAATACCGGCAGGATAGACCACAAGAGACAGTGATTAACTGTCAGAAGGAGCTTTCTCTCTCTCTCTCTTTATTTGTTGTGGCTCACTGTCTAATGTGAAACCCACCTGAGGCTGAAAGCAGACTGCTAATGACACAGATCTGAGCTCCTTTGAAACACAAAGGAATGAAGAAAAACATTTCTCTCCCAGCACAACTTAATCACTGAAACGGTAGAATGTGATATCAGGAGAATCTTGGATAAATGTTATCTTTATTCAAAGACTGTATGTAGCATAGTCTTTCATGTAATGACAATCAAATATGGCCATTGTGTGAACAAGGCAGATTCTGTAAGAAGGAAGAGATGGAAAACTAAAAGAAATATTAATGATAATACAGTTCATAAGTGGAGATCAGTGTCTGCTGTTTTGCAAAGCAGGATTACTAATAATCTGGATGACTTCAATGATTAAACTTGAATATGCTTATTTATGATATTTATTTTAACGTATCCTGTCAATTAAAGTCATATGGATCTACATTCTGCAGTTTAGCTTGGCATAAAGACTGTGGGGGAACACAGCTAGCCTGGCTCTGTCTGAAGGTAACTATGTTGGTTATTGTTGCATTCATGTCATATCATTTAGGCTGTAATTACAAGCAACCATGATGGAGAAACATCAGCCAAGTGGCAATTGTGACTTGGAAATACCAGAAAGTACTTGCAGCAATAATATCTCCCACTTAGTGACAGAATTCACACAAGTGTCAACTAAACTGGTGGCAACATGTCTGCAAAGTCACCATCAGTGGTAGTTACATCGAAATGATTAAAACAATATCAGCACTAATAGAACATACTCGGCTAATTTAGAAAAAGCTAAGCATCGGTTGTTTGTATCTGGTTTCACTAATACATTACTTTTTTTATATGATGTGACTACAGGCATAGCAATGAGTAATCAAGGGTTACTTTCTCTTCCTGTTGCTCCGACACTGTGTGAATGCAGCATATGTCCTGGATTTTTTTGTGGCTGGGTGCAGCAACTTTCACAGCAAACTCACGGTGATGACAAAACCTCTAGAGTTTACTGCTCTAGAATTTGTCTAGCACATAACCCCATGTCAAACTGTAACTTACTGGTTTAACTTTTCAATTTGTATATGAATTAGTCAAATGAAATGTAAAATGTTAATTAGTGAGCTTTAGAGGTACTGGTAGGTGGATTTTGTTAACTTTGGACAGAGCCATGCTAGCTGTTTCCCCCTGCTTCCCATCTGTGCTAAGCTAAGCTAATCGACTGCTGGCCTTTTCTCATCTAACTCTCAGCAACAAAGCCAAGAAGTGTATCTCCAAAAATTTGCAAATCATTCCTTTAAGTAAGCAACATCAGTACACATCACAATACTTATCGAATCGGTACCTTTTTCTTCCTAGAGCCTTTCTTCCTGCCTTTTTACATGAAGCAGGAATATTTCGGTGATAAATGATCTATAAAAATCATATGTTGTATGACTGCAATAAATAGTTGAACTATGGCATTTGATGTTTGCTGGCAGAACAACAGTACTATGTGCTTCCTAAGTGATACATGACTGTTCTCCAAGCCTCTGTTTGTTACGGTGCTATAATGTTCTTGCCATAGCAATAGCTGTAATAAATCCTCCAATAATTTATGTTCCTGTCTACAGCATTGCCAGCATTAATAAAATGTACCCTGGGGACAGGGTGGCAATGTGTGTGTGTGTGTGTGTGTGTGTGTTTTCATATGTGTGTGTATATTCAGTTCCTGGGTGTGACTGTATATGTGTGTACACCATGAAAAATTTAAATTGACTGCAAAAAAGCTGTTACACAAGCAAAGAAACACAAACTGATAGTCTAATTATGTAAATTAATGAAGATGAACAAATTACACAACAAGCATACATATAAAATGGTAAAAAGTGAAACAAATAATGCATTGTTTGTTTTGGTCTCTCACGGCACAGAATTTGTTAACAGTAAGAAGTATAAAACAATGGCAGCCTTAACTTGGTGGGAATGTTGCAATAACAAATGGATGGTCACATATGTAACAATGGTTCTTTGAGGAAAGATATTATCTCCCTTGTTCAAAGCTGTTGGAACAAACAATACAGGTTAAATAAAAAGTTATCAGGAACAATATATACAAAGAGAATGGGAAAGCAAACTTTTGGCTGGTACTATATATATATATACATATATATATATGTGTGTGTTACATGTGTAAGCATGGTTCTCTGAGTAAAAAAAGAGTGAACCGGAGAGCAGGTGTGGGTCAGGTTGGGTAGGGTTCAAGACTTCTACTTGACTTGAAGATAGTTTAACACGGGTGGATTGGACACACAAACAATCAAAGGCTGTCAATGAGTAACAGAAAATCAATTGGAAAAAGACATAAGTTACAAATTGCTGGATGTGATCTCAGGAAAGTGCAGTGCAAAAAACTTTCACTAATTAGAACTCAGAAAAACACCTGGATAAATAAAAAACAAAACAAAACAAAAAACAGAAAATAAACAATAAACAGTATGAATAATAATCCATTTCAGGCATACAGATTGACACTTTGAAGAAACCCTGGTGTTACTGCTGGAGAAACTCGAGTTTCCCATGAGATCAGTTATTAAATGATAAAGGACAGAAGCAAGGACGTAGATGGAGGGTGGGTGGAGACTCTCAGTCCAGCCCATCCCTCATATGAGCTAAGGGTGCAACAGTAAATGTCTGGCCTTCCCGTTCATTTCTCCCTCCTCCTTTTCCCCCTCTATCCTGAGAAGAGGAGCACTTAGTCTAACGTGAATAATGACAATGACTGTTTTCCAGGCTGGCCATAATCCCCAGTAAATGGGCCAAGATTTATTACTATAAATTACATCATCCTTTCTCTCTCTTCTTTAGCTAGCCTTTGTTCTCTTTTTGTTTTAAGTCTTATTATTCGATTTCTATGCTAACTTGTCCAGTTATTTTTTCTTTTGTGCTGCAATTGTGACTTCCTTGTCTGTCTCAGATGCATTCACCTTGGTCTTTTTTATGGGCAATCATGTTAGCTGATAGCATAGCCAACACATCTAAATACAATCTTTTAAAAAGTAATACTAGTAATAGACATATGTTCCACTTGTGCTACCACAGTGTATGGGTACTGAAGATGATTTTCTACTATGTCTTTTATTAGTTAAGGACAACATAAACTTACATTCAGCTTTCAGTCAATTTCAATACAACTTCATTCCTTCTCTTCTGCTCCTTCATTCACTCCCTTTCAGCTATTCCCCATGATTCAGAGCCATTCATATATTTTACTACCTCATTCTATTATCCTATCAGTTTAAAAAGGTATGAGGCGACTTTCTCTTGGCAAAGCACTGCTTCATAAAGAAGCATGGATAGCTTAAAGAAATTGACTCCTTTCTCTTTCCCATATTGGTGCCAATATGTTCTGTTTATTAATACAAGCAGCTGCTTCTATAGATTAATACTTCCAGCACAGACTGCAACATCGCAGTAACACTTTCCCCACCAGCATCAGTAACGGCCAAAAGAGTGCTCCAAGTGAAACTGCATCTCGATCCATGGAGCTTCCATCTCCATACATAGTTTTCTCTTCAACTTCAGACCAGCCAGTCAGCTTCTCCATACACATGGATGTCAGTCTAATGTAGCAGCCAAGAAGACCATTTAATTAAACTGTCTGAAGGAATAAAAATATTATTAGACATTAAATCATAACTCAAAGCAATTCATTGGAATAATATGTATTCAATGAATAAAAGGTATAAAAGGTGTCACAGAGTATAATGTGTTGTCTTCCCATCAAATCATCCCATTGCCTTCCTGACTTTTTGTCATTTTAGAGAGAATAAGTCATGATCTGTGCTGCAGGGCTGAATGTATGTGTGTGAATTACATGCTACTGATGATGTTCAGGGAATTCTCTGTTGTTTTAAACACAGAGGAAGCTTCAGCAAGGACAAAGCTTGAGTCGTGAAGCCTGTGGCTAGACTGTAGGGTTGAGAGACATACATGGGAGTGGAAACATTTCAAACAAAAAATGCTTACTCGGCCAGCTGGGAGTTCAATCAGAGGATTTTGATGAAAAACACATGACGAACATCAGAGGTTGTGTGTATTTCCGATGGATTATGTAGGGGCCAGTGATACATCAAACATAAAAAGCTCCACTCAGGAAGAATAAAAACGCTGATTTGTTTATTTGAGCCCAATAATATGTAAAGGGGTATTCACACTATCATACAAAAGCAATGCACTATGCAAGCTGCATTGTATAGCACAGTGTTTAACATCTCCGGCACACTGTGGAGGTAAGATCCTGTGTCAAAGCCTAAATGCAGTGACAGAGTAGCTCCCTATGCTAGGGGTGGCAGTTGTAACGTTTTTCCAATTCTGCTTATCAATTCTAGATCTAGTCTAATCCTGGATCTGATTGTGCACAGAGTAACACAAAACACCAGTGTCAGCAGGCTAAGCAAGGTAGTCCAGGCGTCCAGACGTTTTCCAGCTCCTCCTGGGGGATCCCAAGGAGTTCCCAGGCCAGATAAAATACACAGAATAACCTCTCCAGGGTGTACTGGGTCTACCATGGGGTCTCCTACCAAACATCAATAGGAAGGTAGCCAGGAGGCATCCTGATCACCTCAACTATTCTGAACTCCATCCAGATGTTTGGGCTTCTAAACCTATCCCTAAGGATGACCCCTAAGTTTCGGCTGCTTGTATCTGTCATCTCAGACTTGCTAAATTAGGTCACTACCCAAAGTTCATGACCACAGGTTGGACCATAGTTCAACTGTTAAAACAAAAGCTTTTCAGCTCCCCTTCCACAGCACATTTTACCTTCACTCACCAACAAGACCTGAGATACTTGAACTCCTTCATTTGGGGCAGTAACTCACTCACTCACTCACTCACTCACTCAGGAGGGAGCAATCCACTGTTTTCGGGCAGAGAACCATGACTTAGACGGGGAGATGCTGACTCTTATCACGACTGCTTCACATTTGACTGCAAACCGCCCTAGTGCGTACTGAAGGTCTCAGTCTGATGACGGCAATACAAACACATCAGCTTTGTGATCCCATGCATGAAAATCTGAATCTGTGACAAGGGACAACCCTGGCAAACCCCAACCTGAAAAGGTGTTTGACTTTTCACAATGTGTAAAGATATGTAAAAAAAATATCTATGAGTATGGGGATGAGTGGGAATGAGAAAGTTAAGATAAGAATACAAATATATTCTTGAATGACGCTGATTGTTAATGAAAGATAGAAAGATTGTCATTGTCAAGCCTAACAGACCTTTTTCACTGGCATGCACAATGCAAGGACCCTGATAGGGAAGCAGCTAAATGTAATTCAGCCATCATTCATTTTAGTATTTACACTTGTGCTTTTCCTACTGTATACTATGTCAAAATGTCTTTTGTGAAAATTGTAATTTAAATGTTTCTGAACAAACAGCCTATCTTGGCTTCAGTGCTTTATTGCAGTGTAGAAAGACCATATGATCACACAGGAGACATGTGTGTCATACAGAGGGACAATCATTCCTTTACTATATTTTCCAGTGAATGTTTTTGTGAGATGATAACACACTTTAAACATGCTGCTTTATAATTTATAATAAATAATAAATGATGACATAAGAACAATCTCATGTCTGTCAGCTGCAGGCAAATCATCTGACACTGACAAGTTTCATTGACACTTACACTAATAACTATTATACCTTCTCACATGCCTCACTCTCTTTCTACAGACAGAGTAATAGATTGTTGTTAAGAATTTTGCTGGAAGCTTGGAAGGTGTATACATGAGTCCCTCAAGTCTGACTGCAGTATCAGTGAGAGGTGTAACATGTAGACATATATCAAGTTTGTTATTTTGAAAACCCTCACCCTTTAATGATTGAAACATGACTAATTTAACAAGCCTGAAAAGGCTTCTTATCTGATTCTTTACAGTACAGTAAGCTTCTATGCCCTTTGTCAAATGTAGAAATCCTCATTAAAAATGTGTGAGAGAAAGATGTGAGATGAAAGGGAAAAGAACAGAATGTATTCAAATAGGAGGTACCATGTCCCTTAAATTACATTAAAGTAAAACAGTTAGTTAAACTAAAGTTTACTATTATAGATCCTGTGCTGCAAGATGATGAATTAATTATTGTGTTAGTTTGTTGTATTAGTGGTTTATTATTGCTGAGACATTTAGGACTTAAAACTCCAAATTTAGGACATGGACTTGATTTGATTTGTCACTTAAGTGGTTACACCCGTGCTTAATTGCAAAACAATAAATTAATCTCACCTTTGCTACTGTCTGTCAAAGTTTATAGGGTATTGCTCTTGTGGTATGGATTGTATCTAACTAATTAAAAGGGGGTTGTCTGAAATCCCAGATATGGACCTCTTTTTTTCTCTTCCTAGTGTCCTAATGTTTCATGTTGCCAATATGGCCCTGTCCTTTCCCAATACTGTAACAACCAAAATGTTTTAATTATACCTGATAATATACTGCTGCTTGACGTACAGTAAAGAAGGAACTTCAGTAAACTTTTAATTTCTTTCAACCACAAACAAATATTTAATTCTTAACAGCTTTTGCTATGTCTTCTTGGGAGGTAGAGTTTAATATGTCCATGAAAAACACAATATGATTTTCTTATATGGTTTCTTCCATCAGCCAAGGGTCAGATGAGGATCTAAAGTGTGTGTGTGTGTGAGTGTGTGTGTGTGTGTGTGTGTGTGTGTGCGAGATTGACAACACTGACAGTTTTGGCAGTTATAAGATTCTGAGGTGGGCTTTTTGATTGATGCGTCCAAGCAGGCGGTAACCCCTAGATTAAACCCTCCACCAGTCAGTAAACACCCTGTACACCACTACACACACGCACACGCATACACGCACACACACACACACACACACACACACAAACACACATTTATCTATCTTTCTATATTTCTTTTCATAGATTATTGAGAATAAAACAATAATTGATTGTTGATGCAATCTGTACAATTTCAGACACTAGAATGCAAGTATGTACACATGGAAAGAGAAAACCAAAACATGATTGTGCTAAATAATATAATTTATTCAACTGACCTCACATATGTTTACAACTATACTCTTATAGACACTGCATGAATAAATAAATAGCTGTAATTTCACTGTCAACAAACATCATTTTCAATGCTGCATTTAAAAGTAGACTTGAATTTGTTCTTATGCTTTTTTGGTATATACATTTATCACACAAAAATACAGCAGAATTGCAATTTACGACATATAGCCACAAATGTGCCAGTTCAACAGCTGACACTGATTCTTTTCTGTGTGTGTTCAGGTTTGTGAATGAACCTAAGCTACAACACAGTCATTATGAGGCTTATCTGACGAGGAGGAGTTTACATTCACATTTGAGTCCAATAAGATTGCCTGACACCTTGCATAGCATCAGACCAGCAGTCAGTAACCCCATTCAGTTTGAAGCTCATGTACCTCAGCAGATATGGCTGCATACATGAATCAAGTTCCCTTCACTCTAAAGACTAATTACAAGGCCATCTTGCCACCTTAGAGGATTAGGCTATATAAGGTGCTATATTTTTCTTAGTCACCAAATCCTTTGAAAAGACCAAAATAAAAAAACTACTAACAAGTATTGTCAGTGGAGCCAAAGCCTGGCGTAACTTGTTATAGTGTGCTATAAAACCCAATTGTTGTCCAAAAAGAAATATTGAACCCACATCAGTAAGCCAACATTTTCACTGGATGACATATTCCTTCATTAAGATAAACTGTACTTTAATTTTAGTCACTTCCACATACACTGTCCCACTGCCGCAAACACTCAATAGAACACGTAATGTGTATTAATCTTCATGTGAAAATAGTCCCCAACAAATGCACCATTTACTGATGTTTGAATAACATTTTGTGGAAACTGCAGTGCATTTGCACATTGCAGCTGCGTTAGGAAATTGCTCTGCCTTTAAAAAGTTTACACTTTAAATTTGTGACCCCTTTTTTACATCTTCAGTAGGAATAAATGGGCTTGCGGCTGATATATAGATGGGGTATGAAAGTCAGAGAATACTGAGAGACACGCTTGGTGTTGGCCTGATTGGCGTTGTTACAGAATATCGCTAGCCTTATCCTTTAACTTTGGTCATTTTTCACAAGCTTTCTAAACCCCGTCATTTCACACAGCTAACCTTTGAATTAAGGCGAGTCTAGATTCAAAAAGACACCAACAAACCACAACAATTCGGAGAGGAGATAAACACAGATACCTTGAACGGACAGTAGTAACACTTAACAATGAAAAATTCACTGTATAAAAGTGAGAACTCCTTACAGAGCAGCAGTGTGCCTGGCAGCTTGAAACATCCAGACCTGGGAAAATGTAAGAACTGACTTTGGGGAATTTGTGTATAAGGGTGCTCAATCAGTAACAACATTTTAACTTTCATCGATGAATGTGACCAAACTGTAAAACAAACCGTTATAAACCGTAGTTTCAATCCTCTTTGCTGCATTAATCAAATGTCCTGAGGGCTAATCGACTGGGGATTGGATCAATAATGGACACCACTAATAATGGACGCTACTGACACCATCCTGGGAGGAACAATCATTTCCTGTCTCTGCTAACCTGCTGTGGCTGGCAAGTCAATACAGGTTCAGAATGAACAAACAAATCATCACACACACACACACACACACACACATATTTCAAAGTTCTGTGAGATCATTTCAGATTACCACATCTGTCCTTTAAAATGATATCAATAAAGTATACTGTGCATTAATGCCAAACATTTTTGAAGTTTACTGTAGTGTTTTAGATTTCTGAATCCTCATACTTTCCAGGCTGCCATTGGCTTCCATTCATTTATATATGAAAATGAACTTGGAGACAAACGTCATATGTGCCTTACTTGTCAATGTTATCATTGTATGTTAAAGCAGTTGTAAATGCACATTAATTCAAAGATATCCTACACTATCATACATTTGACAAAAACAGAGATTGCAAATTGATTTTCATAACATGGAAATTAATTGAAGCCAGTATCCTGGAAAAACATTCAAAAATCTAGGGTTATATTAGAATCTGTGTACATCAGGGTGGTGTGAAATGAAAGCCGAGGCTCCTGGGGAATTACATTCATACCATGATGATTCTGCAGTACACGTTTTATGTCCAGTGCCAAAAGTGTTGTGTGAGTCGCATTTGTGTAATATAAACAAACAGTTGATTACTTTTTTTATTTTTATCTATGACCATTATATTTTCTTAAAGCTGCTCTAATAACAATTTTTAATTAAAAATTGGATCAAATGACCGATAATTATCACCCAACTCTGCAGTCTCCTCAGCGGTGTTTTAGTGTCTTTTAACTCTAGTTTTGGTTTTCCTGCACACATCTTCTCTGTTTTGGTCCACTCACATCGCTCTGATAGCATTGTTTCAGATCCCTCAGGAGTTGATGAGGAGCAAAACAAAGCTAAAATGAGAGTGAATATTGGACTTACATTCATCAGGTGGATCTTGATAATGCCTCAGCAATATTGTAGTTACAACATGGGGATATTGTAGGAATAATTAATTAAAGACATGTTGGCAGTGAATGTTAAAAATGTTATGACTGAACTTAATCTCACAGAATCATCCAATATCTTTATACTTAATGTGTCTAAAATGAGCAAAAACAGAGATTAAAAAATTAAGAGCAAGGTGAACACAACGCAAAACAAGCAAAAAAATAAAAGGAAGAAATATCAATTGGTTTTCAAGTTAAAATTAATGACAGTAACAGTACAATTTCTCTATCTATACAACATAGATCCCAAAAATATTATTGCTCTATCAATAAATTTAATTATGCAAACTTAAAACCCGAAGTCTGAAACGTTTCTGGAGCATTCACGTGTTGTCATACGTACACATGTACATCAGCTGTACATGCACACACACGCGCATGAACGCACGCTCGCACACACACACACACACACACAAACACAAACACACACTGCTATGAAGACATGGACACAATTCCTTGGTTAGATATTGCACAATTCTCACTGCCCACTGCAAATTCTTGTAGACGTTGTCACATACTGTTTGTCCACTGCAGTCTCTCATTGTTTCCCCCTGAAAGTCTCTCTGATAACTGTAGCAGCACTTAAATTAAACTGGTTGTAGTGGTTGTAGATTCTCAGTGTCATGATAAAAAAAACAATGAGTATGGTATGCTTGATGTGGCTGATTGACTTTCACCTTCCTGGTTTCAGCCAAGGGATCTTAAAAAAGAAGGAGGAACCATGTCATCAGCAGAAAATAAACTTGTGGAGTCACTCAGAAGCCCCAACAGATTTCTGTGGATTTGGCTTCCAGTGTGGCAGTAGCAGATTTCCTGAAGAATGTGGATGCGTCTTTGATTATTCCTTCTTCTTCTTCTTCAAATTCCTTGGTTCTAGTTTTCTTTGTGCCTTTGTTGCCTAGTTTTCATTGTGAAAAGCCTCTGGACTGGACACCCCATCATCACTGAGGACCTCAGTGTTGGTGAATGTCCCAGCGAGTGACGTACCCAGGGCCTGTTTGACGGGCGCCATCTCTGAAAGAATGATGTTATCATGGTTGCTCACCAGCGTAGCTTTGTCCATGATCTCCTTGCTATGCTTGGACACCACCGCATCCATGAAGTCGTACTTGTGTGACAACATACCGCTTTCAAATAGGTACTTTGTCATGTAAGAAAAGGTCACATTTGCCAAGAAGGATGCCACCATGGACACAGACTTGAACGGGAACCTCTGCTGGACAAAGTGCTCTACGTCCCCAGTGAGGTGGTGGATCTTCTCCTGGGTCACCCAACCAGGGAAGTAGATAAAGGGAGGAAGTTTGAGGTAGGGCTCCCCTCCACCAATGCGCAGCAAAAGCCCAAAAATATAGCCAGCCACAGAGCCATAGGTATTGGTGCCCTTGACGAATAACACACTGAGAAGTTGGGGAAAGATGATGACATAGACCAAGTCAGAGCTCAGGTACCACAGGCCATACACGGATCCTGTTAACAACGCCATAGCTGTGGCAAGAGCTCCAAATACAAAGATGGTGAGGCGCATCACCCAAACAATTTCGGTATCTGAAGCCTGGAGGAGAGAAGAGAAAGATAACAGAGTGAAGAAGAAAACATACAAAAATGATCTAGAGAGGACATGGTTGAGAGCGTGAATTTGTACTTAGCGACGGCAGGGCTTTAAACTAAATGCTAACATCAGCATGCTAACTTGCTCACAATAAAAATCAACAACTTGCTGATGTTTAGAAGGTGTCCACGATATCACCTTCACATCTGCTAATATGCATTAAACACAAAGTACAGCTGAGGCAGACAGGAATGTTATTAGTTTTGCTGGTATTTGGTAATGAACACAAATTAAAACCTGATGATGGTGCTAGATTAAAAGTAAGAGGATCACAAAAATTGTTAAAATTCATCCTAAGGAAGACATAAATGACGTGATAACCAAAAAGGTCATCTTCCTTGTGGAAGAAGAAATGTCAGCTGATCACCAAAGTCATTCATTCATCATTCTCTGGGGACTGTCAGTGTCTATACAAAATGTCATACAGAGATATTTCTGACCGACTGGCTGACATAGCCATCCCTAGAACCTTGCCGATAGCATGGCTAACATCAAGGCACATGTCATATCAGCAGATGATAAATACATAATCCACTATACTTTTGAAAGAATTGCATTTTCAGTTCTTTTGACTCTGAGCTAGTCTGTTTAAATGTTGTCTGAAAGTTTGGGTTGTGGTTTTGTTCAACAAGTACAATCATCTGACACATTTGTAAACCACTGGGATGAAACTAGAATTGATTTATCGATTATTTGACTGATGCTTGCAATCACTGGCTCAAACTGTGCAGATGTGTGTTAGCGGCATTGGCACTCTTACCGACTGTCGAAAGGCGAGCTGATAGATGTTCCTGGCAAACATGGAGCTGGCTGAGAGAATGGATGAGTCTGCTGATGACATCACCGCAGCTGACACCGCCCCCAGACCAAAGAAGGAGATGTAGGGCGGGCAGAGGTGCTGAAGCACTATGGGAAGGATCATGTCTGATTCATCCTTATCCTTTGGAGGGATGGACCCATAAGTAGTCTGGTTCCAGTCTGGAAGAAAAAATGGGAAACAAAGTCAAAAATGCATTATTGTAAAAGTAAAATGTAACTGTCAAGGGTACTTTTGGACCTCTTGTGACCTTTTCAGTAATATTGTCTGCATCCAAGTATCAGGAATATCTATATATGTTCCAAATTAAAAGAAAAGTACCAGTATTTGCCTGAATTATTGGACTGAACAAAAACAATAAGGCGATTTGTTTGAGGCAATAACACAACATAACAAAAGTTAATCAGGCTATTCTAGGCAGACATTCCTATGTTGAGATTAATCAAATTATATTCCTGGCCAAGTTATGGAATTTTAAGTGGACTGATTACTAAATTACAATTTTTGTACTGATCCCTTAGCTTTTCAGACAAAAGGCTCGACTTTGAGACCTTATTATAATGCTCCCTGTCGATACACCTGTTTTAGTTGCTGAGAAACAAAAGGGCTTCAAATATCTGTGTGCTGAAATAAAGCAGAGATTATCAGTGTAATGCTCTGCATTATTCACACTAGTGGAAAAAGCCACAATAATAAGAGAAATGCCAGAAATAATGGATACTTATTGAAAATAGGACATTCATGTATAATTAACTATGGTTGATACACTGTATTGAACCATTGGTTCTAATGTGAAGTATGAGCCAGTATTAAAGAATATTTTTGTAGTTTAATTGCATTTTAATTGTAAATTTGATTAATAATTATTTAATGAATAATGATTAATGTGTACAAGACGCCATGGATTGTGGTGAGAAATTCTGAGCTGATTAAATACAGATGTTTGCATTGATTGATATTATTTTTAAGGGGGAAATCCTGCAGGGGAACAGCGCTGCATGGAGCTTAATGCTAACATCAGCATGCTAACATGCTCACAGTGACAGTGCTAACATGCTAATGCTTAGCATGTAGACCCTCTGACATCTCTCTTTCTTTCCGCAACTTTTTTATCCTTCTCTTCTTCCTCCAGAGGAATACAATCTGTGTCCTTCTCTCCTTCCCCTGGATATTCACAAGCAGTGGTTGGTTAGCGCCGGTTATACATGAAACAACTTCAGAAGGACCAGATTAATTAGCTCCTCTTCAGATGTAATATTCACTAAATCGGCATGGTCTAACGGCTCTCTCCTCTCCCCGTCGTGACAGGATGCATCTGATGTTGTTTACCCTCCAGATACTATATGCATTTGCATTTACACGTCTGAATAAAAAGCAGCCGGGGTGTAAACAACCCAGGAGGGCATAGCGTTCCCTTTGATCACACTTTCCTGTTTGAATAAAGGATCAGATTCCTGGATGTTTCGATTGTCTTATGATGTTTCATTAATTGCTTAATTAATGTGTGTTCGTGTGTATGCGCATCATTCATGGATCAGTGTCTGATAGGTTTGTTCTCATCTGTGATGAGGTGAACAGCTGCAATCCACATGTAACTGTATGCGTCTAGTAGAAAGATATTGGTTGACATTACAGTTTGGTCATTTTTGTGTAATTTGTAGGCATCTCATGCAGATGTAAATAACATTCAGTCATAGCTTTTTAATCAATACTAAAGCAGTGCTTGGCTGACTTCCATTTACCACCTGAGGACAATTTTTTAAATAAGCATATACTACAAAATAATCCAATAAATATAGTTAAACTTAGACAAGAAAAATACGCAGCTTTAAGTCCCTTCTATTGACAGCCACATCTGTTAGTCATTAGAGCAAGAGCTCAGCTTTCTAACATTTTATTAAAAAAACTGTTTTTAAATCAGATTCCACATGTTCTGAAGTGATAAACAGGTGACTAACAGAAATAGCCTCAAGTCTAGTATAGCCATGGTGTGTGTGTATGTGTGTGTATTTACCAGTGGAGGCCCCTATAGCTCCTATGAGGACAGAGGGGACGGCCATGACCAAGCAGCCAAAGGCGGCGAGAAAGGAAAGGACCTGGGCGTAGGTAGCTGAAGAGGCAGAAAGAACCCGTTGAAAATAGACCTGCCAGGGAATCCCCCCTAACATCTAGAAACAGAAACACCATAGTAAATACAGACACCAAACCAATGCATAACAGTCAGCTAGACCACCACTAGCAAAAGCTCTGCAACTTTTAATGTAACAAATGTGTTCTGCAACTGTGCTTCCAGTTGTTTTGAGGAATACAAATTATCTTTAAAGGAAACCTGTATGTCAAACAAAATACTCAAATGCCCTGTGTCTCAACTGCACTTTAAATGCACCAGTTACACATGCCTGCAACACTCGACAGGGGAATCAAACTGTGCATGCAAACTACTTTACAGTAATAATAAATAAAATAAAAAAGGCTTACCAGTAAACAGAAATTGTCTGCCCAGAGCCATTTGTCTTCAGGGTCAATCTTCCCCAGCCATGGTGACTGGTAGATTACTTCCTTGGCTGAAACACTGATGTCCGACACGGCAGGATTGGACATGGCAAAAGGCACACTGATCCACTGATGGGGAGGAGGGTATTAGAATGCAAATATTATTAATGTTATATAGATATTAAGTGATTTTATATTTTTCCACTGTCAAAGTGAACTTTGTAGTGACATTGGATCCAAGTTCTACTTATTGTTATAAAAACTTTGATATAATTTTAATCCTAGGCATATTGTAGACTGATGTCTTTAGATGTAAATCAGTTCCCATGTGACCCATTTCTAATATGAAGAATATGATGCTTTTTTGATTAATTAATACATTTTACACAGCATTTTAATTGCATGTATATATGGATGCTTGGCAAGAACATGGCCTTCCGTCAATATTGATAAAAACCCTATTAAATCGTACTAAGTTTATCCAATCCTTGGAATTCATTGGCATAGGCCTGGGTAGGTGTTGACAGAGAAACTCACCAAGCCCAAAAAGATACAGAAGAGCTGGACCACATCTGTGTATGCGACCGAGTAAAGTCCACCAACAAGTGTGTAGAAGATAGCTATCAGGGCTGAGATCACTACGGACATGTTGATGTTTATGTCCACAATCACACTCAGAGTGGCACCTGAAGGACAATCCATTCAGTTCATCAGAAACAGTTGTCAGTCAGAGTTAAGAGAAAAGTGCACTGC
This sequence comes from Nannoperca obscura, assembly GCA_036024295.1. Lineage (NCBI taxonomy): Eukaryota > Metazoa > Chordata > Actinopteri > Centrarchiformes > Percichthyidae > Nannoperca > Nannoperca obscura. Next base: position 19,488 of record JAVQJL010014319.1, read on the forward strand.
ATGTAACAGGTGCTCATAATGACTTTAGACATAAAGGCATATTTGTAACATTTAAGTGATCCTGTCCAATAATCACCCACCAAGGGCAGATAAAATGGCGGCAGACCAGAAGATTTCCCCCATGAGTGCGGGGATGAAGAGTAGCCCGCCCATCCTTTTCCCATACAGCTGCTGGAATGGATCCAGCATGGTGACGTAGCCACGTGAACGCATTGGTTTGGCAAAGAAAAGGCCACCTGAATGATGTCAAATGTTAAGGTAAGACAGACAAATAGCGTAAGAGACCCTTGTAGGAAGTGTATTCTACAATTCCCAAATCAATGAAATGATACATTCCTAACTGGACACAATGTGTGTATCTGGTGCTTAAGTAGTATATGGTGACACTAAAGACATTCCAGTTAATCTCTGGTTGAAGCACATTTTTGCCCCACTACTACATGATGCTACATCACAGCTAAAGTACCATTAAGCATATAACATCACAATTTTGTTATTATTGTGTGCAGATTGATGTGAAAGGTCTACTCTGCATCGCCACATAACAGTAATGTAGAATAAAAGCAGGTATGATGATCACTGTAACAGATTACCTATCTGTCATAATGCTGTAAAATGAAAATGGCTGCCTTTAAAGTAGCAAAAGGACATTCAGATATAGGCGATTTGTGGTAAATGGCCTAAAACATAAACAAAATGACTGGGATAGTTCTTTGAGCAGTACCTCAATGTTGTTAATTTGCTATAACTCATACATTCTTACTTATATGATTCTTATACCATGATCAGCCACAACTTTATGACTTGTGAAGTGAAGGAACATTGATTACCTCGTTGAAATGGCACCTGTCAGATACACACGTATACGTATATACATATATAGATATAGATATACACATATAGATATAGATATACATATATAGATACACACATACAGAATATATGTGTATCCATATATAGATATATATGTATACTGTATATATCTAACAGGTGCCATTGTAATGAGATAATCAATGTTGCTTCATTATGCAGGTGGTCATGAATTAATGGCTGTACACTTACATTATAATTAAAGAAAGGACACTGGTTCTTACCTACTACCAGACTGAGAGCATAACCAAAGGGTGCCTGTGCCCAAGCCAGGCCGTAGTCTGGCAGGTAAACATACTCTGCTGTCCCATTGATGTAGCCCCCACCCACCCAAGTGGCTAAAACCAAGAAGAAAAACCACAAGTTACGTTTGTAAAAAAGACAGACTTTTATGAAAGACTAGTTTGGTGCAGGTCATGTTGCATAAGTTGATTCTAATAACAAGAACCCTACAGGTCATGGTTGCCTGTTAGGGATGAAAACTAAACCTTAGCTTGCAGTTGTGATTCTAATTTAGCAAACATCAAACAGAATCCATCTGGTGTTGGGAAAACAGAAATGTATTTGGAAATAATCCAAAAATGACGTGGGACCTCTCTCTTAGCTAATAGCGTTGAGTTACAGCACAATTTTGAAATATTGCAGTCATGAATTGCCCAAGAGGTAATCAGTTAGCAATGTTGGGAGTTGTGGTAATAAATTATATTTGTGGCCCCAGTGCTGTCCACGCGCAAGAGATTTATCGTCTTTTTCTGACCTTTTACGACACCGTCATTTTACAGAATGCGCACACGAGTCAAGTTGAACACCTACCAACAAACACAAACTTAAAGACGCCCCGTAGTTAATCAACTCACCGGTCATTGTGAATCCACCAACGAACAATCCGATGTCCCTCCCCCCGACCATGATGCTCTCGCTCCGGTCTACGCCATCACCTGAGTGCTTGTTCTTCCACGCGGCCCAGATCCCCACAAACAGAATCAGGACGTAGAAGATCACGATAGCCACGAGACCCTCGGCGTGGATGGCCATCTTCCTTTCGTCCGCTTCCTCCCGCCGAGATCAAGTGCTATTGCGCGCGGAGGACTGGAATCTCATGGAGAGAAACTTTGAAAAAACAAAGAAAGAAACACATTTTCTATGAACTGTTGGACTTTGATCTCAAATAAATATTTTACAGAAATCTCACCTTGTATCACGCCAGTTTTTATCAGTTCTATTAACAGCACTGAAATGACAGTGCTCCCATGCGCATTACGTTGAGCATAACTGAACCCGTATGAAAAGGAAACTATTAACCTAATGATCAACTGTAAAACACTATACAAACATTTTGCTTGAGGCTACCAAATTCTGAAAAGCTACACAATTGAATATATGTACTTAAGTTAAGATTTTGAGCGCACCATGCTTACAACAAACCAGCACCTACTGCTCTCAGTAAGATAATACAAAGTAATTAAAATGTTTCTTAAATGTTCTACGCACTGATCATCTTCACGCTTACTGACTGTGATAATAATAATAATATTATTATAAATAATATAACAACATATATATATATATCCCGAATTCTAGCCGAACTCAATCGGGATCGTTTTCCAGTTCGAGCCCCAAAGACTGAATCATTGTAAGAGAAACATCTTATTCCAATCTGCCTACACATTTCAATTAAGGAAAACAACGCTGAGAAACGCCTTTATTTTTCGAGTCTAATCTTTGTTAGAAGCCACCTCTGAGTGATGTCAAATTACGGTGAATAAGTGTGAAAAAGTCCCTGTGTCCAACATGCAATACAAAATACAAAACTGCTCTACATTCCCGCTCGTTGATCATATCTTTTACAAAACACAATGAATTATTAGACAAACGACCAGCTGGTGCTGAAAGCCTCTTTGACAAAAATAAAAATAAAAATCCACGAATACCTTCGTCCCCTTTTCCCTTCGATCTTCATAGAATTCTGCGAGCAAAAATATTAATATTTGAACTCGTTCCGGAAAAGCTATGAAGAGTGGCCATACCTTACCGTGTCCAACTGACTCACAGAGGAAGAGGTAGCCTCCAACCGGCACTCCCATCATTTATCACATCAAAAGGTTTGAATCAGAAAAGTCCCAACTAGGAATTATTGTATTGATTAGAGGAGTTCGCATATTATTAGCGTTGCACTTTTGTTCAGCTTTTGAGACAGTTTAAATAGTTTTACGCGCGCCTTGTTGCTACTGTTACTCTCGCAATGTTCATTTTCAGTTAATTGTAAAAAAAAAAAAACCCTGCTCTGTAGCTTAATAACATTTTAATATCTTGGACCGACATGGTTTTGTTTCCTGTAAGCTGTGTCGTGCGTAAAAGTCCATTAATGCTTCCCAAACGTGACGCACAGTCACAAAACTGCGAACCATGAAGCAAAAGAGACCTAAAACAGATGCATAAGGGGTTTGTGTCCGATGTGCTGCATCACTACAATCAAACCTGTGGGGTTCAGCTCCCCGTTGCGCTGACACCATGGTTCAAGGAGGCCAGCACTGCATTATTGATCTCCCTTTAAATCAACACCTGTCACTGTGGTCAAATGCAGTTACAGTGAGCCAAAACATATTATTAAAATAAGAGAATATTAGAAACTGACTTTATCTTACCTTTCTTTTAGAGAAACAGGTCTAAGATTCCAGGAGCAGGGCCTCCAACAGAAGCGTCAAAGACTGTTTTTGTTGGTAAAACGTGAAGGCACCACAAAGTAATCCTCTTGGACGACCAAACACAATTCTCCTATGTTGTTTTTTAAGTCACCAATGCTCATCGGAAAGAGAGAGAGAGAGAGAGAGAGAGAGAGAGAGAGAGAGAGAGAGAGAGAAGGGGGGAGACCGAGGGAGAGAGAGGGGGGGTGCAGGGGTGGAGATGAATGGGAGTGGTGGGTTTATTGGGTGCTGTCAGGGTGGGTAGATGGTGGATGAATGTCTTCCAGTGCAGGACTAAAATAGCACCTAATGGAGAGTGGCATGACGCACAACCTCTCCGGAAAAGCTTTCCAATATCATAATATCATATTGGCACTGGATGAAACCTTTACTTCGCCGGGTTACGTTTCAGGCCTGATTTACGATCTTGCTCCGCATTAAAGCATTTAAAGCGTTTATTTCTGCACACGCATACATATTGAGGGTGTACGGGATTACTTTTTCATTTTATGACTCACCTTACGCATGTAACACTGGCGCTTGTTTCGTCCCAGAACGCCACGCCACTCCTCTCCGAAATGTTTGCATTTTAACACCAAACTTTGTATAAGTAGACATAAGTCACAATAAAGAAGCGAAGGCGACTCACAGGACATTACTTTGGTCACGTTTACTGCACTTTAAATCGCATGTTACCAAATCCAAATCTGGAACGCGTCAGTTATTATTCTGTTTTAAAAGACAACACTTCTTTATTATATTAAGATGATTAAAATAGTCCACAAAGTAACATGTATATGTTTATTTACCTTGTAATGGATGTTACCTCGTCAAATCACAAGTGGAAACAGTAATAATCGATATTCAAGCATGTTTTATCCTGTTAAATGGGTTTTCTTGTTATGAAGGTTTCCTTGAAGGGTTCAGGCCGCTGTCCATGGTGCTGAAATATAAAACCTAAGTGCCCACAACAGAAAGAGTTTACTTTCTGAATAAAATCTGAAAATTCGCTTTAACACGTCGTTTTCGCCCACTTTCAACATTTAATGATAAATAAGTGAATGTGAGTTTAGTTTGTGGCCTTATTAAAATGTGTAATTTGCTTTGGGGTGAAGCTTTTTCTGTCTCATTATACCTCCAATGTTGGGAATCGCTTTGATGTCATATTTCTGTAGCATTTTTATTTGCAAATGTATTCACTCATTTTTTAAAAAGAGTTACAGTAAATCTCCCCAAACAATCGTACAACAGTCGTTTTCCTTTACTGAATCTATTGTTCGGACTTTCCCAGCAGTATAAATGAGCTCCTTGATGCTGACTAGTCTGACAGCTGGATATTAAGATTAGTGACTTGCTTGAATTGTGACGCGTCCTCTAATTCAGTGTCTGTGTGTCTGACAGGCTGCCAGACACAGGGCAGCGCTAATTGGAAGGTTTTCTAACAGGTACGCCCCAGGAACACGTCCACGGAGTTACAGGTAGTCAAGCAGCCTGGAAGAGTCACAAATAACCTCGCATTCAGCAACCACGAAGGATAAGGATTGTTTTAGACTCAGGCTCTATGGTATCACCATATCTACTGAGTCCTGAAAAAAAAATCTAAATGAAGGCTGTAGGCTGACTTCTCAAAAGACCTTTGTCGCCACCCAGTGGCTTTCTAAAGCTTTACACAAATTCCCGTAGGGGGTTTCAGTAAATTAACCAGAAACCATCAACATTAACGTTTAACAGACCTTCAGTGTCAAGCCTGGTGCTCTGAACTGCCGCAGAGCATTCCTGGAGATTTTCAGCCAAACAGTGTCGCTGTCACCAAGACCTTTTCACAGCAAATGTTTTGACTTGTCGCAGCAGGAAAAGCACAGGTGGAACTAATACTGATAATACACTCTGTTTCATTTAAGTATCCCAGTTAGCCTGGAACATGAAATGTAATGCAGCTATCAGTTAGTTTATTAGTTAGTTTATCAGTTTTAGTTTATTATCAGTTAGTCTTACAGCTGTGTTTTTCTTACGTTTACATGTCAAACATATTTTGAAAGGCTTATGAAACCAATAAAGCAAGCATTTATAAAATGTGTATCTATGTTTAAATGATTATGAACTGATATTCAATCCTTTTTATTTCCTTTGGCATTAAAAGATTGAATAATAAGACAAAATATCAATTTTCTTAGAAAGATCTATATTAGTTGAACTGACTAGAAGTCTACAACAACAACAACAACAACAACAGAACAATTGCTTATTCATTAACAGGAGTGTTACAGTGCAGACTGTGGAATCTAATTCATGTAGTCTCTTCTGTGGCTATTTGCAGTAAAATATCGCCACCTTCTGGTTCTTCAGGTACACAGCAGCAGGTCAACAGGTTTCAGTGCTCTCTCTCCACAGATTCAGAGTAGTGTGGGTTAGGATATAGAGTAGGCAACAATATTAAAAATAGGGTGAAGTTTTCTGTTGACCGTCCTGGTCTTTTATTCGCTCAAACAGTCCCTGTGGCTTTGCAGTTACTGAGTTAGTATTTCCCCCAGTCTTAGACGTAGTTGTTAAGCCTATAGCCACTGCTGGCAAGGGAGCAAAGTGAGGGAGCACGATTGTCCTTCAGGGCCTCGGGGGGCTTGTAGAGCGGAGCAGGAGGATATATGTTGTTGAAGGCAGGGGGAGGCGATGATGGTCGATTCCTCTGCACATGGAGGGGCCTCTGTGACCTGTCACCACTGCTGCCCCAGCACAGCACCAGTCCTCCGGTCAGGCTGAGGCAGGCCGAGGCGTAACCGAGGTACACGGCCAGGCCGACCTCATACCTCATCCCGCTGGGAAGGAAGGGGTCGTAGAAATCCATGATGACGTCGTTGGTGGTCCAGGACACGGTGACCAGGCAGAGTAGGCCAGCACACAGAAAACAAATCGCCCCGCTTAGCGCCAGCGGAGACTTGATGAACGAGCCACGTGCGAACTGGGTGCACTTCATCCCCATCACAGCAACCACAGACGCCAGGACTGAGGTGATGCAGGAGAGCACCATGAGTGCCCGGGCAGCCTAATGTGGAGGAGAATAGACACTTTAACTATGGGATTAAAACAGGATTCTGACTCCAGCCTGTAGGGTTAGAAAACTGTTCTGTACTATAGCAATTACTTGTCCATCAATCTATCTACTGGTTAATTAATATATCAATAAATAGATTTCCCCAAAATACTTGCATGAAAGTTTATGTAATGCTATATTATGAGATCATTCTTTACCCTGAGCTCTGTGCTCTCATTTACACGTAATTCAATTTATATTTAGAGTCAGAATATGCATCTTCTGCTGAGTCACAGTATGGGATAATGATGAATGCTAAAATGTAGTTTAATAGTAACACAAGTAGACGAGAATTATAAAGTCAGCAAAATCAGTTAGTAATGTAAAGTTTGCTAGCATTAGCACACATTAGCCCCTGAGTATACAGTACTGATTTGAGCAATTGTGCCTTTTTGAGTCCAAGGACGCATCTTCAGATTCCTTGTTTTCTCTGACCAACAGTTTAAATCCAAAATATATTTAGTTTACAAAGATATAAAACAGAGAACAGCAGAAAATCCTCACATATGAGGAGCTGAAATCAGAGAATGTTTTTGCATGAAAAATTACTATTGATTAATCGATTATCAAAATACATGTCGATGAATGTCTTTGTCATTTCAGCTCTTCTCATGATAGCATAAGGTGCTTTGGAGTGAAGCGTTCACTAGACGGTGAATGTGTAGTACCTGCAGGTCGCGTGGCAGCGCCAGCAGAGATCTGTACACCTCACATTGGTAAATACCAGTGCTGTGCCATACACACTCCATCCACAGGCCTTTCATGTAGGCGGTGGCTGTGATGATGTTGGAGCCCACGTAGGCAGTGCTGCGCCAGTGGGGGAGCAGAGTTGCCACTACAGTTCCTGCAAACCCCAACAGCCCCAAGAAGAAGCCCAGGAGTTGGACCACCATGCTGGCCATGCCTTCTGCTCGCTCAGATAGATGCTCAAACTGCAAAGTTACAGTTTGAAAACACTGCTGATGAGCACGCACACATTAGGAGACAACGAATAGCATTTGGGTGCCTCTAAAGTTCATATGTCACTGAGTTAGCAAGCTCATAAATATACACTGGATCCACAGGTAACATAAAAAAAGGGAAAATCAACACACAGAAACAACATACATACTAAAGAAACACTTTCAGAACAAAACTACAGTCCCCCTGGCTGGAGATGAGGCTGGATTCTTCCTCTTATCTGCATGGTCCCCAGCAGTACAGTAAATCCCACTGAGCTTACATCCAGTCACAGAGTCTGAGCCATTCCTCAAGTGTCTCCGGAGTGCGGGCAGAAATAGATGTGGAAACTTCCTGGCATCAGTCTCTGGTGAGTGGCAGGTGACTGCATCTGTAACTAATGAGAGCAGTGTTCAGCTTCACCTGTTTAACGCTCTCCTCTGGAGGGCAAACCACAGCAGCCTATTTGTTAAGCTCCCCACCACCCCTCAGGAAAGAAGAGAGAGAGAGAGAGAGAGAGAGAGAGAGGAAATTAAACATTTACAGAAACCACCCAAGCTGAGAGCGCTGTTATAAACCACTAACTTTGAACATTTTTCACAGCTCGCCAGGGTATTTGAGGGAGAGAGGGACTGAGTGGCTTCATGACAGAGCATTTCTACCTGATGGGCCCCAAACTGTGATAATAAAAGATAATAGTGACATATGTTGTGATATCTGGCCAAACTGTATTGTGTCCAATTTAATCTCGGACATGAGAACTTCACAACTACACAGGGAGCTCTAGACCACAATTAAAGATCCCTTAAAAAGCATGTGAAATTCATGGGTAGTTAAGTAGTAATCTACTTATGTTCCTTCTCACTGTTTTGAACAAAATGTTCTCAATGAAGCGTCACGTTTTTCAATAATCACAACCCAAGTATCTAAAGAATTTTATGTCAACAATGAAATATTAACTGGCAAATAAATAAATACCCTTAAATGCAAAATTGCTTGTTGTAACCCGCAAGAATGAAACAGAGCGACGGTGCTCATACAGATCCATTGTTTTGACTTCCTCAGAGAACAGAGGCTGTTTATAAAGCCTGATTATTGTCAGACCTGGCACTGTTGGGCCTTAAAATATCAGAGATACAAGCCTCATTGTGTTTACTTCATGATTGACTACACTGAAGGCATAACAAGTAAGCAATAGGAACAAATGAGAAGCTGTAACAAGCATCTTGTTCCACATTGGTTAGCCCACAAATCAGCCCATACAACAGCAACGTTTTTTGTGACTTGCCAATTGCAATACCTAAACTATGAAATACTGTACATGGGATGCTGCTGAACCTTTCACATTTTAATATTCTGTAAAAACTCTCCACATTTGAATACTCACCGACAAGGTTACACGAGGACTACAGAGCCATGGTAACAGGTGTCCAGACAGCACACTTCCAGATAAATAGGTCAATTGGCATTGATCCCACACTGACCGGCTCCTTCTGTCTTATGCTGCTGCCTTAACAGAACAGACGAAGAATATGTGTCTGTGCTGCAGGATAGTCAGATATGTGACTGGCCAGCATTAGATATCATCATCATCATCATCAGCAGCAGCAGCAGCACTGTCCCTGTCAGCATCAGGAGCATCATGTCAAAGATGGCATGAAAGACTGTCCCAGGGCTGGCTTGTTGCTCCACAAGGATAAGCAGTGTCTATGTCAACCGTGGACCCGGAGGCAGGGAAGTGTTGCCAAGCAGAGACAGACAGAAGAGATATTGTCCTCATTGGTTGTGCTGTTTTTGTCTCAATAATTCAGCCCTCTGCATCTCCACCTCTGTGTGAATGAACAATGAGCAAATGAGCAAAAAATCAATGAATTAATCAGCTTATTAACTTATAAGCAACGCTAATATCGATCAACTGCAACTAGGGTTCAATCAGTGAAAGCAATACTATACTCAGTCAACACTACAAAGGTGACAGCCAAACTCTACTTGATAGTAAATGATACGCGTTTGTGTGTGTGTGATTCTGCAAGCCGGCAGAAGGCGAGGTCAGTCAAACCTGCAGTTTCATCTCTGGGTTCCTCTGATGTCCATCTTCTCCCTTTGCAGTCCCCTCTCCTAAGTGTAACCGGCCGTGACGTCCTGTTGGTATACAAGGCTTTCCCCCCCGACCCTTCCCCTGGGACCCTTGTGTAGTATTCAGTTCTCTGTAAGAGCTCTATAGTAAAGGGATGATCCTCTCCAAGGTCTGCCTGTGGGAGACGCCATTTGAAAGTGGAACACTTAATAGTCTTAGTTAAGCAGAATAATCCTGTGATTAACAGCTGAGCATAGCTGGTTTGTTGCGCACAGTGCTGGAGGGTAACACAACCATGATGGTGCGTGTAGCACAGGCCTTCTTTTATTTGCATTTGTATGTCCTCAGAGGTCTGAAAAGCTGCACTTTTCTCTGTACGACACACACCTCTTCAACAGTATGTATGCATTACACAACTATCTCAAGATGCAGTACAAACTAGCATACCTTTAAGGCCCTGCACACCCACACACGTGTTTTGTGCATTCTGGCTGCTCAGGTTGAGGTTGGGTGGAGCAATGATAGGAGCTGGTGAGGTCACCACACTTCATAAAGTAATACTAAAGACAAAGGTGAGACTTGTTGAACACAGTGCTACAGACAACTGGGTGGGCAATACAATCAAATTAATTATGCTGCAAAAGCAATCTGTAACTACATGTTGATTACTACTTGGTATTTGAGAAAAAAATATTATTGGTACAAGACCATGTAACTTACATAAAATAATTTAGTGAAATAAGCTATGAACTGTAACTATTTCATTTAACAACTCATGTAGACTACTTGTACAGTATGGGAGACATTTAACAGAAAATACTGTTTTTGTGTCTATTTATAGTCTACATTTATCTGATGGCAAGTTACACATGATCAAATTGAATTATTTTCCATCGTTAGTTAAGCAGAATAATCCTGTGATTAACAGCTGAGCATAGCTGGTTTGTTGTGCACAGTGCTGGAGGGTAACACAACCATGATGGGGCGCGTGGCACAGGCCTTCTTTAATTTTCCATCGTTCATGAAATATTACTATCTTCCCAGCTGTATCATTAAGTAGTGATACCTAGTATACTACTACTATACTACAATACTACACATCAGAAACTGAACACATGGCATATTTTCATTATTTATTATTAGTGAATAATAGCGAGCGCTTCCTCACTTTAAAGTTACATGAGTGACATTTTAAATACTTTACCTTACTTGTAATAATGTATTTTATGGATACTTTACTCTTTACACTTTACACTCTTTTCTTGAGAGAGGTACTTCCTCTTTGGAGACTTGTGCTCAGTGCCGATACAGTTATTCATTTCGCGCCGTTGTGGCTGTCATCAAAGACAGCTAGCAGTTAGCATACAGGTGACGACTTTTACAGCTGACATTTGCTGCTTATCTACATTACTAACTTATTAGCATTGGTAAGACACTATATTGCTAAACGCTAGCTTGTATTTCCCATTAATTGTATATCTCAGTCTATGACTAAAACCTAAAAGTTAATGAAGTCACACCTAATTTAGCCTAGCTCAATGGTTCAGTTTAGTTAGCTAGTAAAGCTAGTTATACTGACTTAGCTTAGCTGCTCCTGCACCAGACGGAATAATTCAACCTATCTGATTATTTAGCTAGTTAACGTCTGGTTAGCTTGAGTTTCTTTTAGTTTCAAGTCAAATTTGCCTTATATTTTTGAATACAATCAATTCATCAGTGATGGTAATGGTGAGAAAAGCCTCTAGATATGTTGGGAAGTACACGGTGACACACAAATCCCAGCAATACAAGAGCACTCATCTTCGGCCCCGTCCGGCCAGAACCATCATGACCCGCAGCCAGTGCAACGCCAGCGGCAGCTTCTTTCACAGGCTCCCGTCAGAGGTCTTTAACATGATCCTGGATAAACTGTCTGGTAGGTGTAACTGGCTAGCCTTGTAACCTAACCTATTAAATACATGCAAGCATATAACTAACTGATTTTGCACGTGTGCACCATACAATTACAACCATCAACCGTTTAGGACATTTTTAGACAATTTATTAAAGATTTCCCCCTGTACATACAGTATTTAACGTATGACAACGTCAACGACAACGTGTTTTTCAGTGCTGGAGATCAGTGTGTTCAGCATGGTGTCCAAGGAAATCACTAGATACATTGTGGACTACATCTCCACCCTGGCCTGGAAGAATAAAATGATCATTCAAAGCTTTCACCACTCCCCCTGCCTTGAACAGAGATCCACTGTTGGACACTACAGAGACCTGGGTAGGTGGCAGTTTATATTTCATTGAAGTTTAATTTCTATATGCTGTAGTAAGTACTGTATGTGGCAAATTTATAACTAACACGCTGTTGATCTGTAGCAGGAGTATTGATGATAGCTTCTCCCATCAATTAATATACACTTGTGTTATCGCCACACAGTACTCGAGATAAGCAACATTGGAGGGACGGCATTTTCATTTTTTTATTTGATAAAGTGCTTTTGTCTTCAATGTCTCAGGTTTGTTGTTCAAGAGATGTACCCTGTTGCTACCAACAAAGGACAGGTTAAAGTTTATCTTTAGCAAGTTTTCACAGGTAAGAAATGAGAGGTGGCAGAACAAGCGAGAAAAGAATATTATATATATTATTATTATAATAATATATATATATATATATATATATATTAAGTGTTTTAAAGTCAGAATAATAGAATAAATAACAAGTTAACAGTGGAATAGAATAGAACAGTTTGGATAGGAGGAAATAAAGAAGAACTTAATAAATACAATTAGGATCATGCACTTTGCAATTTAATTATTAATATTTAATAGGGTTGAATAATAATAGGGTTTTTCCATGTGTTTTTAAAATCAGTCATTTACAATTTTTAACTTGTGTACTTCCAACTCGTCAGTAGGACAAAGAGTACCTTTTTTTTTGTGCTTCACGTCGCATTTTTAAAAACCATTTGGAAAATGTCTTTCTTTGTCTTCACTCTTTTTAATTGTAAGCTGGTCAAGATGCTTGCTAGCATGCTAAACAAATCAGTCACATCAACAAAGAAAACGGAATTACACCAGGCTAAATTAGAACAGCTAGATGGCTTACATTGCAGTGTGTTTACTGAAATTAGATATTATTTAGCCCTAATGTCTATTGATCATAACCTATGCAAATGACAAGGCAAAATAAATAAAAGCTGTCCCTCTGACCTGTTTCAGATTCCCTGTTTCATGCTGGAGAAGTGTTTAGCACCAGACTGCATTGGCTTCTCCAGCTATGGAGTCTTCCTCCAGGTGAGGGCCTCATATAAAGACAGAAAGTGTGATAAACTAAAACGTGTATGTAATTAAAGAGAATCACAAACCAGATTCAGCTATGGGTGGATAAAAGACAATTTGATTGCATGCAGATTCCAAGCATTAAGAGATTCTCCTGTACTGTAAGAAACACCCACACCCGGTAGTTAGCGCCCAGTAAAGTAACAGAGAGAAGTGTATCACTGGGCACAACACAAACTAGCTCTTTTTTACTATAGCAAAGTCTATGTAAACTCTAGTAAATTTTCTATGAGATGTTTTTGCATTTACAAACTCTTCTTACATCTAGTCTTTATTGGACTTTAGGTAGCACACACTAGATCACACCTTTAGAATATATATTACCTCAGACACCTATGCAATCATATACAATTCTTGAACAATCAAAACAATGGAAAATTACATTAACTTCTGGTAGAAACACAAAAGATACAAGGTGGGGGAGTTTTCTTGGGAGTCATGTCTCATCCCAGTGCCCGACAACATTTCAGCAGGGAAATATAAATCTTTTCTCTTGTTGTTTAATGTTTAGGTGTGTTCTGTTGAATACTTTACAGACACTGATTGCAGGGTGGGATGAGCTGGAGTGCCACAGAGTGTTCAACTTCCTGTGTGACCTTACAACTCTGCTGCAAAAAACTGAGGCAGTCATCACTGGAAAGCCAGGTGTGTGTTTCAGTGAAAATGTTGCTGAATATAGAACAGGCCAGAGTAGAAGTGTAGTACGGAGGACAGTCCATCAGGGAGGACATCATTCAAGTTACTACTTGGATTCTGCATGTACCTTTCAAATTATTCTGATGGAATATGTTTTTAAGTTATTCGTCTCTGGGTCAGCTCCTTGGCGGGTAGGTGTAGCAACATGCGTGGGTCTCTGAAGTGGGGGTTCAATCTGAATGGTCACAAAAACCAGAACCGAGAGGACAGTGAACCAATAGAATTGCAGAGTGACTGATCTTACATCTTTTTATTGACTATGGTCCTTTTCTTAAAAGACATGATACAAAAAACATGTTTCTTTACTGGTTGGTCGGTGCTCAGGGGTGAGGTGGTACGAGGAGCTGCAGCTCCGTCTGTTCTGCCGTCAGGTTCTGTTGGACCCGTGGCCGAACCAGCTGGAGTGTCAGTTCTGGCTAACAGAACTCCTGAAGCCTTGGCCCATGGTCAGCCAGGCACACTTGTTGTTCATCTTCTATGGACCTCTGCTGCCTGAGGGTAACGTATACTTTTATACTTACAGTTATTGGAAACAACCAATAATTGGGGTTTGTGCTTTTTTTAAAACTTTATGCTAACTTTATAATAACTAGGATCATTCTTGCCTACAGTAAATGCTGTGCAATAACATTTAAACATGCAACAAACTGTAGGTTAGTTTCTGCACCAGATTTCTCACCAGTGAAAAAACAACTGCTACCTCTTGTATGTGGTTGATAATTAATTTTTTGACTGAAAGATGTTGTAATTTGATTGAAATGTAAAAAGTAAGGCTATCTGTTTGAACAAGCACAAGTGTTCAGTAGTTAGAAGCAAAGTACAGAAATCAGTTGTATAATGAGACCTAAATAAACGACCTGTGGTGTTGTGTTCTGCTGGAGGAGGTTTGGGCAGCTTACACTGGCTTGCCTCCGGTTCAGTTTGTGTAAGTGAGATGCTCTCCTCCATGCAGGCACCCTCGGTTGGCAGGATCTGGTGGAGAGGGGGCTGCCTCACAGCGCTCTGTGGGACCTGGCCCGGGCCATCCTCCTGCTTTTCAGCAAACTAGAAGTCAAAGGCAAGACCACCAATTCGATGCTGGCTGTCTTGGAGGAGCTCGTTGGTATCGTACTTCAGTAGTTTCTCAAATGGTTTCATGTCACAGGCCCCCCACATAGACACGTGTTAGGGTAATGGACCTCCGTGTGATAAGAAATGACATAACTGATCGTAGACTTCCTCCTCCTCCTCCTCCTCCTCATCTCCAGTCATTCCCCAGCCGTGGCACGTGGAGAATGTGGCTCGTCTCTTGGTGCTGTGCGGCAGCAGCCTCTGCTACACCGTCCTAGCCAGCAAGGCCGTCAATGGACGACTTCTTGAGCTCTCCAGACTCATCGTGTACATCATACTGGTAAGATACCAGTTATTCAGTTAATCAGCTGAATAGAGTAAAAGCAATTGGCTTTAGGTGAATCCTAATTTACGCTTAGTCTGGTATGTTGGGTCATTATTGATCTTTAGTTGAGAATTAGATACTGGCCAGCATTGTCCATCTTTGATTTGATTTGGAATGATGCAGTGAGACCACATACAGTAGGTAAAGTAGGATTAATATCAGATTCAGATCTAGTGTGCATCCAGGAAAGCAACAAAGATGTTAGTCATCTTAAACTCATAACCTCTTGCTTTGCCCTGGTCGTTGTCTGCTGATTCCTGTTCAGGGTCAGAGGGCTGGCGCCCGGCCCTGCATGCAGTAGACAAAAGGCAGGGACACATGCTGGACAGGTCTCCCTTCTGTTACAGTCTCAATATACCTAACTGTCACCTGTTGACTTTTAGAGCCACTGGTCCATGGTGCTGATTTTCACTAGTTATTCTGGTCCCTCATAGGGGCGACATAGCAGCTTTAACTCACACGTCAGTATCGGCATCAAAAACTGAAAAGTAAGCTGGTTAAAATATCAATCAGGGCGCATTTATCTCTGTTAAAAATGTGTGCAACTGTTTCTCCCAATTGGATTTTATTGTATGCTAGAGATTTGTTATTCAATTCATTTTGACTTGGCAGGAAAAGTGTGAGGCATGCCAGTTAACCTGTGCACAGCACCGGGACCATGGAACTGACACACCTTATGGAAATGATTGTTAATTTACAATTGTTCATTTTATTAATTAAAGCTATGACAACATTTGTTCAGTTTCCTGTTTTATACGGCTTCACCCGTAGGTGTGTGAGAAGGACGGCTATCACATGTCCTGGGCGGTGAAGTTGGTGCAGCAGATCTGCAAGGTCTTCAGCACGGCTCCTGAAAAGTTCTGCTTCATCCAACATCTGGAGAGCATGTTTTCAGAGGTCACCAGGGAGTTTTTTGAGTTTTCTGTAGCCGGTGAGTTGGGGCAGCTTTTTGGTGTGTGAATGTCATTTCATAATGTTCTTTAGTCTCATTTATCTTGACAAAAGTTGCAATAAATAACATGAACCTGTGGGGAAAATGGTTCCTTGCGTCAAGTAATATAATACCATAATATTGTGATATTGCAATCATAAAATAGGAAGAAACAACAAGTTCAGTATTGCGATGGTGGGAAAAGCTACAATAATAAAATATTGATTAAATGAAACCAGAGAAACACATCATATATGTAGACAGAGCGAACCATGTTGAGAGACAGATTCAAATAGTTTCTGAATCAAATAGGATACATTTACAATCATAAATTAAATATATACTCTATGTATATAATACATATTCTGTATGAAGCGGAAAGCATTGAAGTGTATTCAGGGTTTGTGGAGCTGCTTAAACAGCTCCTTATTTTACTGAAAACATTTTCAGTTCGGATGGATTTGTTTTCGTCTAAATTCCACCACCTCGAGCAAACCCTCATTTGTTTGCCTCTGAATACGTCCCCCCTACTGCGTCGCACCTATTCAATCAGCACCCATGCTAATGGTCAATAATAAACCTGGAGCACCGCATTCATTACGCTGTTAATGTGAATGTATGAACAATGCATCCTGTTTTTAAGCTCTGCTGTAGAGACAGCTGAGCGAGGTTTCTCTCAGCCTGAGTAGCAAATAAGTGGGGAATATCCCTTAAAAACACAAGTGGAGTGATTTTAGACTGCACGAGTGGAGATTGAAATTCCTGCCGCTCAGCTCACGTACATCATCATACATGATATGTATGTATTTGTAGTCCCTAGACTAGGTTCTCAACCTTTTTGTCTTGTGACCCTTTAGAACAATTCCCAGTTGAGACCAGCCGCTTTAGTCTATTAGCAGTTAAACCATGATTTGAGAAAAGACTGAAAAAAACAAATGTAATTCTGTAAAGTACAAATGCTTTTTCTGTCTTTGCTACTGTATCTTGTTCATCATGTAGTTTTGCTAACCCTCTGATTTCTCTTGTAACTCCAACGGGGGTTCCTGATCTCCATGTTGGGAACCCTTGATTGTCCCACTCAGTTACCTCACAGAATGCCTCGGAGTCAAATTAAAAGTGATAGAAAGAGTAATTAATTCCATCACCTGTTCCCAGGAAACCATTTTGAAGATAGGGAGAGCTTCCAGACCCTGTGCATCCTCCTGGACTCCAGCGCTCGCTTCCATACGAAATTCCTCCACATGTTCCTCAAATAGGAATGACAAGATTCACACAGTCGCGGGAGGAGTTGGAAAGAAACAAACGCCAATAATGAAGGGGGTTAACTAAAGAAGTGAACGAACGTGAAAGTGATGGACATTTGGAACATGGTTGTTGTCATGGTAGCCTTGAACGTTCAGAGAAATGTGAGAATGAAGTGGGTCGACAGTTTACGATACATGATACAACACTGAATCTGTTGGTCGAACATTGAGCTGTTTGACTTTGGCCAACCAGCATGGTTATTTATACAAATTTTATATTTCTCTCAAAGTTTTAAAATCTTGTTCTTCTTAAACATCTTGCATGTTTTATAAACTATATTTAATATTTATTCATTAACAGTAACAATATTTATTGACACTTATTTATTCACTTGAACCTCTATGTTAATATAGTTGTGATACAATGATTACAGTGTTTTTGTGTGATTTATTAAATTGGTTTTCAATTTCCTTTTGTCTTCATTTATTTTGTCTTCAAGTTTTTTGTGACTGTTCTCTCACAAAAACAGAAACACAGCATGCACTCAGCAAACAGCAGGCATTTATTATCCTCCAGGTAGTACAACCTTCAGCAGTTTTCAAAAAAAGTTCAGTTGGTCAAATTGAAATGAAAGCATGTGTCATATAATAAAAAAAGCAGCTTCAAATAAAAATATACATGTTAATGAATACAGGAATGGTATTAAGAATATTTTCAGTTTATGTTATTCAGACTGCATTCACATTTGTGTCAGTAATGATGTATAACAGGTAACTATTAGTATTATTTAATCACTTTACAGACTAGTCATATACAAATGATTCTTTTAGCAGGATTGTTTTTTCTAAAGAAACATGGTGTCAATGTTGTAGCGTGCACAGGAACTACTAGGCTATTTGACATTGAAGTTTAAGGCCTACAACATCAAGTGTGACGAATACTCCCAAGAGGTGAATGAGATCCAGTTATCATTCTCAGGCATTTCAGTCATTCAGGTGCTCATTGGTTTGATATGATCTGGCAGGAGAGAAAAACAGAAAAATATATATTTCTTTATGGAGTCTGGTTGTGCTTTCTTTGTATTCGAGTGATTACTGTAAGGGTTTGGGTACAAAAGGAAAAAAATATAACTGATACAAAACATGAACTTTTCAAGAATTAAAAAAATAAGCTGATCTTTGTGGTCACAGAGATTCAATCTACCACCACAGTCACTTCACATGTTGACATGATACAGCATCATGATACTTACTGTGCAATTTGTTCTATGGGTATAAAAAAGAGACATGTCTTAATACAGGTGGTAAACAGGGTGCTGACAGCATTTGAACACTGACTTTGAAATTCTGAGCACAATTTAATGTGACCTTTTTCTTTATGACAGTTTTAGTAAATCTACTTGATTTAACAGACACATTACCTTGTAGCCAGTCCAACCCTTCCTGTAGGCCCTCTCCTTTGATAGCATTGCTGGCACTGAAAAACAAAAGGAGATGTCCACAAGTTAATCTTCTTGTGGCACACATTCACTTTCTTATGACTTTTCTTGGATCCTGGATGTTTAAAGCTGCTCCTTAAACTCTTAATCCACCTGAACTTCCATCTGTCTAATGAGTAAACAGGGTGGGAACACACTATGTTCCATTTATATAAAAGGCTAGGCTATTGAATAACTGCATGTTGCTGTGCCTACTAATAATGGTTAACCTGAGCCATGGAAAATGACAAATAAGCAGACATTTGGAAACAGACCCAGGAAGTAGCCAGTGAGTAAACACTGGTCACTTTATTGTCTCTGTTTAAGACTTTGAGCTGTAACTCTGGAAGCACAAAACGTTGTGGATTGGAGAAGTGACAGAGCTTGGCTCCGTTCATTCAATTTAATCCAAATGCATTTCTTTCAAGACTATCCAACACTAGCATGAGTCCTTTAGCAAACTACTTAACAATGTCTCTGGAGGTGGTAAATCGTTTCTGCTTTTGCTTAGAGACCCTTCATTAGGGTTAGTATTGACTATGTGAGTGAGCAGAGTACTATAAGTGAGAAGCAAAATAAATAATGAACATAATATTGGTTTGGATTGAAAGTGTGCAGCCTGTCTGGCAATATTTGACAGATATTTTACCAGATGTGCCAGGGTTTGTCTTTGATGTTCTCCAGATACAACATCTGTGAGACCTTGACAGAAGACATGGCGTCCCGCAGATCCATCTTGTTAGCAAAGAACAACACTGGTATCTTTTTGCAGCTGATATCTGGATAATAAGACACACATTAAAACCAGTGAATCATCAGCCAATATAAAAATACCTTTAAATTATTCCTTTTTGGTGGAGTTTATTCAATAAGAATCAGAAGAGAGTTTATAGTGGTATAATGGTGTTTAAGTGTGATCATTTTCTTAAAGTAATACATAATAATGTGAAAGATGTACTATATTAAACCATGTGCCATGATGGAGGACTAAGACTAGCAGGTTCTCCTTTCAACCAAAATTGAAATTCAGTGACTTGAATGTTTGCCGGCCAGTGAAATAAAGTTTTTCACTGGACTGAAAACACACAAACTCTTAGCCTTCCATGCAACATTGTTTAACATGCCGGGTCACTGCTAGTAGTAATACCAATGCCAATAAAAATGCAAGTGTTTAATAAAATTGGATGATTTCCATTTTGTACCTTCGTGATTGAGCAGAGTATCTAACTCCTCTTTGGCAACAACCATTCTCAGTTTGTCACTGCTGTCAATGACAAATATGATGGCATGGCTTTCTCTGAGGACAAGAGAAAAGGTTATAACTGACACAGAGTGACGTGTAATGTGCTTTAGCATTTGATGAACGATGGGCATGGTGTGTGTTTCATACTTGTAGTAATGTTCCCATAGGTTTCTATATCTGCTCTGCCCAGACATATCAAAGACTGTTAAGGACAGGCTGGTGGGTGAGGGGTGGGGGGGAGAGAACAGCTTAGAATAATACTTAGTAGTGCATTAACTTTTTTAATTTAATGTGTGTAAACTATTAGAATTAAAGAATTCTACCTTGAACTCTTGAACTTTTCAATGTTGAAGCCAATTGTCGGGACTATTTCTTGTGCCTGTGTCTGCATGCACCCACAGAGTCACACGTGCACGCACACACACACAAATATGCACAGAGACACACATGCATGCAAACACAAACACACAAAAGTAGACAAGTAATGGCAAAAGTATGTCAACAAGGAAACAGTGTAAGGAAAGTATGATATGGGCTTTACCTGACTAGCATGTTTCCACTCTTCTGACAATGGGCCTAAATGATTCGAATTCTGAAAACAAGCAGTCAGTGAATGATTGCAGTGAAATAAAGGAGATTTTTACAGGCCTTCTCACAATATTTATTCAACATAATCATGGTAAAGGATTTTTACAAGTTTGTGTAACCACATGGCAGGACTACAAAGTGCCTCTCAATTCCACGACGACCTTCTAACCCTAAGGCCCAGTTTCCTGTACTTACATTAGCAGGT
Organism: Nannoperca obscura; assembly: GCA_036024295.1. NCBI lineage: Eukaryota > Metazoa > Chordata > Actinopteri > Centrarchiformes > Percichthyidae > Nannoperca > Nannoperca obscura. The sequence goes on from JAVQJL010014319.1 coordinate 40,299, forward strand.
TTGAGTTGGTTGATGATGGTGGTTTTGCCGCTGTTGTCCAGTCCCAAACACAAAACGTTGACCTCTTTCTTCCTCAGGCCGAGCCAGCCCGATAGTTTATCCAGCAGCCCCATTAGATTTGATTGACGCTACCCAATAAAAATGTTAACGCATCATCACCCCATAGATAGTCTGTCTGACTCCTGGAAATTGAACACACTAAATTTGCAACTTTTCATGAAAGCAAACGAGTGTATTTCTGGCTGTTGCTGTGAATAGCTGAGATGCCGCCTGGGCATCCCAGCTTGTGACTGGTAATCCTATTAGGGTGAATTAAGTTCTGAGAACCACCCGGTGACCTGATCATGGAGTATGGCGCTTTCCAGGCCCCCCCTACCTTACCCTTATTTTACCTTGATTGGAACCACTATCAGTCTGTTGTGTCAATCTGGGTGCTTTACAGTAATTCAAGCAATCTGTGTTGCTGTAAATCTACAATAAATCAGAAATACTGACACATACACACAAATGCCACAGAGAAGTAGTACTAGGAAGTGTCTTAAAATGTGGTCACTGTAAACTTATATATGTATATAGACACATAATGAGTCTACTACAATGGGGAAATAGATATTTATTTATTTAAAGCAGGGATGCAGCAAAAAATTTAATAAAAAAATATATCCAATCTTAAAAGGATGTATCTAAGATTATCATTATCATTTATTCATAATGATTGCAGGAATTCAAATTGGACTTCTCACTTGGCAGGTCTGGAGCTGGTCAGTGGTCCAACAGCTCCATCTTTTGGTTATCAGTTTTGTGTTTGACTTTATGAAAGTGACCTTGCTGAAGAGGCGCTAAAAGTCTGACATTTTTCACTATAATTTACATTAAAAACTAACTAAAGAGATGGGGGCTACCTCAGTTAGACATTATTAAATTAAGTAATATCCAATGAAGGGACTGCTCCTGCCAGGTTTCTTCAATGAGGTGAGCCAAGTTTGGTTTCCCTTAGTTTTAGCAGTGAATACAACGACATTCCACAACCTGAAAGATATGGGATGGCATTTCTTCCTTTGAATCAATTGTGTTTTGATTCTCTTTGCTCGCCGGAATAAAAAATCGAAACAAAATGAAATGAGCAGTCGACCACCAGAACTGTTCATCTTTATTTGCAAATAAATATTCGCTGTAACTGCCTCTTACAGTGTGCAAGATCTACAACATCTCTTTGGAAATTATAGAAAAATAAAATACAAGAATTATAAGTATACTTGTACTTTGTACAAAAGAACGTTCTAACATTGCTCAGCAGTAGAATATGCTAAACAAACAGCATCTGATATTCTCCATATTCTGTAGAGGGGTGGTGACTGTGAGAGTGTATGCAAATACGTGTGTGTGTGTGTGTTTGGATGTGTGCGTGCACCTTTCCTACTCCCGAAGGCCTGGATGCATAACTACGCTGTGACTCAAAGATCTCTAGATCCAGTTTGCCTTTAACGTTAATCACTGAGCCCCAGTTTGTAAGAAAAACCACAGCTGCAGAGGGGCGTCGTTGCTCTCTTGAATATGGAATACAACTCAAACTAATGGCTAGGTCCTGCGACTGCACTGAAGCTTATGAACTACTCTAAAGTGTTTCTGTCTTGCATGGTTAACAGACTGTAAGGCATTCTGTGTGTGTATGTCAGTGTGTGTGTGTGTGTGGGTTCATGTGCGTGTTTGTTACCGTTGATGTTCGAATGACACATGAGTTACGGTTCTGCTGTTTATGCTCGATCTGTCCCTTCTACTCTCTCTGCCAGACAGCTCCACCCTGATCACACTAAACTACAACTACTGCCTGTTCTCTCTGGTTTCCATCCACCAGGTTTTAGCTACTTCTGCTGCCGCCAACTCAACTAACTGGTTATATTCTGCAGCACTGCCTATTAACCACTGACTACAGAATGAATAAATACGTTGTTCAATGGCAAACATCTGACAACTTGACATCATCTACTGCAGCTCCAACTGTTTTTCATCTCAGGCTACGTCTATGTACACTGGTTTCCCCCCACTGCCACTAAATGCCACAAACTTTACATGACCACAACATAAGACTGGAGTATTCCTTTGTGAAATCCATCCAGTGGCTTTGCAACTATGACAAATTATTCTGCTCTGACATCTTGGATCAACTTTGTCCCAGAAGTGCAAACCACTGCATGTATTACTGTGCGTGCAGGCAAAAAGAAACACATGTGTATGGAAAGATTTCAGCTAATTCTGAATTCTGACCGTAAAAGTCCATGTTAAGTTTCCAGACAATCTTCTCCTATCTATACCTAAGTTTTGCGAACATTCATATATTAAGACACTGGAGATTGTGTACTTTCAGGCAATGTATAACATTCACAATCCCCCCCCAAAAAATTCAGGCTAATCACACAACTGTGAGTACACTGGTTGCTAAAAACATTCAGAATAGACTTGTATGGTTATTCATCTGAAGGCCACAGATTCCAGTTCTGCAAGCTTAGCATGTGACAGTAAAAGCAGGTGTATGGTGTGGTGTGAGCCTCATGTATGTCAACAAGAGTTCTCTCATTGCACAATTCTTCATGTCTCTCTGAGATAGTGAGGTGACTGCATAATACTGTATTG